>JACXGI010010703.1:0-26918 GCA_016801175.1 Esox masquinongy
CCCAGGAGCTGCCGCCCGAGCCCGCGGCGCCCTCTCCAGTCCCGACCGCAGCGGCGCCCTCTCCTGTCCCGGCCGCAGCGGCGCCCTCTCCAGTCCCGGCCGCAGCGGCGCCATCTCCAGTTCCGGCGGCTCCGCCTCCCCGGCCTGTCCCGACGGCTCCGCCTCCCCGGCCTGACCCGGCGGCTCCGCCTCCCCGGCCTGTCCCGGCGGCTCCGCCTCCCCTACCTGTTTCTGGCGTGGATTGGTGGGGGGTACGGTTTTCTCCCGCCCGCCCTCCCCTGCGGTTGTGTTTCGGCCCTGTCTGGAAGCCGGGGCTTTGGGGGGGGGTACTGTGACGTTGAGGTGACGGACAGCTCCGTCATCTCCCGCTTTTCCCATGGTTCATGAACTCACCCCGGACTCCTTCATTTGTCTTGTCTCGAATTGTCACTCACACCAGCTCCCACTTAAGTCATCAGTATGTATTTAAATGTTTCTCCTCTGCTCTCCTCATTTGTCGGTCATTGTTTCCCTGTCTCTGTATGTTGTTCACGTCAGTGGTGTTTTTTCATTTTAGTTATACCTTTGCTTTCGATTCAGTTAGTTTGTGCTCGGTGTTTTGTTTGTATTAAAAACCAACATCGACCGCCACTCTGCCTATGCCTGGTTCCTCATCTCCACCACTACACACATCGTGACAGTAGTACAGCGCTAGTGCAGAGTTTGTGAATTTGATGATGACGTATATTAGATAAATATGCATTGTTCATCTTCATATAACCCACCAGGCACACCGAAATCCTCGGACACCTTGACACATACCACTTTCTTTAAGTTTGAACATCTCTGTAAATCCAGACACTGCAATGATTAACTTATCCCCCATGTTGGTTGAAGGAAAGATTGGTAGGAACTAGGATTAATGCCAATGAACAGACACACATTTCTTATTGGCTATCGCCTAGCCTCTTAAACCAGGCCTTGAATGTCACTAAGCCTGGGGAATACCTACAGGACTTTTGTTGCAATATATAAAAAGACCGCTAACACTGAATATGATTTTCTAAAGTGGTATGTGGCTCCTGTCGCAGTCTTCTGCTATGAGATAAAAGATGTGTGGATGAGGTAGAAAGAATCAGCTCTTTTGTCAGAAGAAAAGGCTCATTCTAAACTGAACGAAAAGAGGCGGCTTGGCAGTCTCAACCCCCAGATGTTCCAAAAAAAATGTCACCTAACAAATTTTCTCATCCTCCATCTTGTTTTGACCTGCGTATGCTGCTACGATTCCATTTGCGTTCAGAACACATACCTGATCCTCGATTATTGAAATCAGAGGAGTAACCACTAGTATCACTGACCTGTCCATTTTCAATTTTAATAAATCGCAGACTGTTGGCCATGCTTGATAGATGAAATTTTACCATAGCCTGTAGGAAGGCACATCAAAACATCTCTTTTTTTCAGAACAGCATTTAAGTAGAGAAGTTGTAATGGCTATGACTCGAACTTTTGAATAGAGCACAGTTCTTCCAAAACAGAATTAAGTTTTTCCAACATCTTTGGTTCTTTTTTGATATGTTGCAACCTAGGTAGGAACTAAAACGTTCAGGAAATGTGTTCTATCTGGTTTGAAGAAATGGTGAAACCACGCAAAGCCCACCTTCAACAAGCCTGTGAGTGGAGGTTTATTGAAAACTAACATCTAATAGAAATCTTGCCGCTAAGAATCAGAAACAACTTTTTTTAATTGGCAAGTTTCCAGACCTCCAAGGAGGCCAGACAGGATTGGTGGTGTGGCCTCGTGAGACTAGCTATCACCCAACACTGGCTAGTGTAATTCGTTTCAAATTTGTATATTATAGAGGGGAGCTCTATTTTCTTGCACCGCTCACGCCAGCTTTGCGCTGCCAGGAACCCCAAACTGCCCCGCGCACACGGTCACGTAACTCAGTTGACAAATCATTGGAGGTGAAATTTTGGTAGCCAAATTTCATCTTTGAAATGCCTATGGGCCATAGCCAGTCTTCATTAAGCATTAGATAACAAGCTAAAACTTCATAGGGTTGATGGAATAACGTTAGCTAACTACCTAGTTAAGTTAGTTAGCAAACAGGTAGCTAGCAACTTGCACAATGTTTAGGCTTAGCTATTCAGCTAACATTAGGTAAGTTAATGCTGGCTCATGTACATTAGCTTGTTGCAATCATTGTAGCTATAAGCACGAATAAGACAGGTTGTAAGCCAGTCAGCAATCCAAGACATTTGGGAGATGGTTTAATGAGTGATTTTGGTAACACTATTTTGAGTCCCTCTATAGACAGTCTACAAACTATCAATGAATTATCAGTAATGTGTCACCTAAACATGGGTTGACAGTCAGTAACAGACTACTGACATTAAACTAAATGTACATTCAACATAAAATGCATTTCAACTGCAGGACTACTGCTTATTCATTGATATGTCCAAGTCATTATTTAGAATGACTACAGTGTAATACCAACCATGTTTAAATTAAACTAAACATTTGTTGACCTTCAACCATAGCTATATTATTTCTCAGTCATTACTGAACTACTATCTGTTGATAAAATAGAAAAAGTAAATTGTTAATATTAGATGCATGTTTGTTGATATGTAAAACAGAACGACTATATATAAACAGCATGAAAACCTGAGCATCAATTGATATATAACTTAACATTTGTTTAATTGTTAAAGGGATAGTTTGTCTAAAAATCATATTTCTCTAAAAATTCACTTACCAAAAGTTAGTCCAGAAGGGACATAGTCATTTTTTCCAACCATTATTCAGCTCTGTCCCCGGCTGTAATTAGTGTTCTTAGCTTCGTCCAAATTCATGAATGGAAACTGTTGGTCCCACTGCAGCAAAGCTGCATTGCAAGCGGAAAACTACTCCAAAACACTTCCAACTACATTTAGTAATCTGTTGCGGTAGCATAAATTTTTTAAACTGTACATTGACCAAACAAATTTGGATGGTTGGAAAAAATTTCTGTCCATTCTGGACTAACTTTTGGTAAGTGCATTTTTGGATACATATGATAATTAATATTTTTAGACGAACTATCCCTTGAAGGGTATTTTAGTAGCAAGGTTTGTAGAAAACCTTAACTTTGTACAGTATGTGTCATATATCTAACAGTGACAGTAACCACATACATAAACTTCTACAGATGCGAGACTCTCCAAATAAAGTGAAAAACAACTGAATTCAGTAAATGATTAACATACTTTTATTTTATATTAAGTCACACAGGTAGCCTTAAAGAAACACAGTGAACCTTAAAGACAGGTGCAGTGAAAACAATATTAAAATACAAGAGTTAGGTAGTCAGGCCTTCACTCAAATTGGAACATCAGCAGTCCCTTTAAGTTGAAATAAACAGAAAAATTCCATACTTACAATGACCCTTGTGTTGTACAGTCAGTATTACTAGCAGTAGATGGGAACAATAGTTTTAATTTAATATCAGATTAGAAAAAAATACGTTTGTATTATTCGTATATTATTCTGTATGACCTGTCCAACTATCTTACGGTAAAACATTATAAAAATATGCCCTCGTTCCAAATGGAAGAAGATCACCACATCTTTTCATTGTACGGACTTTCTCCCCTATATCACCAGTGACTTTTCCTCTGTCAAACTGGATTGACTCCAGTGTGGCGTGGTCCGCAATATACAGTTCTGCAATTGTAGCTGTATCGGCCACAGCATTTCGGGAGATCCCCTTGGTTCTAAACGTCTTTGTCATTGTGAATCCTCTTTTGGTGATTTTCAGCAGCCACTGGTATCTGGAAACCATGTCCGAACCGTGTTTGCAACAGAGAAACACAAATGCAATCAACAAAATATAAAATACACTGCTCAAAAAAATTAAGGGAACATGTAATCATCACAGTATAACAGCAAATCAATTAAACTTTGGTATCAATCTGCCTAGTAAGGAAGCATAAGCGATTGTGAATCAATGTCACCTGTTTTGGTGCAAATCAAAGTGACAACAGGTGCACTGGAGAGAGCAAGACAATCCCCAAAAAGGGAATGGTTTTGCAGGTGGTAGCCACAGACAATAGCTCGCTCCTTATCCTTCTTGACTGATTCTTCTCTAGTTTTGCGTTTTGCTAATGTCACTACTCGTAGCATGAGGCGGTACCTGCAGCCCATTCAGGTTGCACAGGCAGCCCAGCTACTCCAGGATGGCACATCCATACGTGCCGTCGCAAGAAGGTTTGTTGTGTCTCCAAGTACAGTCTCAAGAGCATAGAGGAGATACCAGGAGACGGGCCGTTAAACAAGGAGATCTGGACAGGGCCGTAGAAGGACATCAACCCAGCAGCAGGACCGGTATCTGCTCCTTTGTGCGAGGAGGAACAGGAGGAGCAATGCCACAGCCTTACAAAATGACCTCCAGCGGGCTACTGGTGTGCATGCGGGAAAGGAAACATTTTTGATGTAAATACAAACCTTTTGTCTGACTGGGGGTAGAGACAGAACAATATGTCCACCCATTCTTGTATAAGTATTGAATGTAGTTCCAACTTCTTCAGACACGGTTTACTTCATGAACTATGTTTCCTCTCTACTTGCAAGTAATAAAACTGCTTATTGTGCCAAGAGAATTTTGTCTCTGTACCTACTCCCAAATGGGTTCTATTTGATGGAATTGCCATCATAAGACCCATTGTCAGACCTTACGCTGGTGCAGTGGGCCCTGGGTTCTTCCTGGTGCAGGACAATGCCCGGCCTCATGTGGCTAGAATATGTAGACAGTTCCTGGATGACGAAGGCATTGATGCCATTGACTGGCCATTACATTCCCCAGACCTGAATTCAATTGAGAACCTCTGAGACGTTATGTATCGGTGCATCAAAAGCTGTCAAGTAGCGCCACAGACGGTCCAGGAGCTCACTGATGCCCTGATCAAGGTCTGGGAGGAGATCCCCCAGGACACCATCCGCCGTCTCATCAGGAGCATGCCCTGACGTTGTCAGGAGTGCATGCAGGCACATGGGGGCCACACACAATACTGAGTCACATTATGAGTTGCCGTGATGACATTCCCCCAAGTTTGGACAGCCTGTGATTTTAATTGTTTACTTAGATTTTCGGTATGAGTTTGAATTCAGCCCTCAATCAGTTAGTGATTTTGGTTTCCATTGACCATTGTTACGTCATTTTGTTCTCAATGAATTACACAATATATAGTAAAGATTTTGATATTTCCTTCATCGAGACTCGATATGTGATTTAAGGGTTGTCTTAATTCTTTTGAGCAATGTAGTTTAATAAGAACAACTCCATTGTTCTTATTGTTAGCAGTAGTCCACTTTTTGATGTATTCTCTCAAAAAAGCAGCTCTAAAAGTTCCTGTTTTAGGACTAACCCAAACTTTAAAAAAATAATGAATCAAGTAATTGCATTATTGATATTTTACAATGCGTTTTCCATGAAATTCACACATGAAGTTATTTTTAATGTCTCAGACAAAATCATAGTCAATTGCTTCGCAAATGTAGCTTGTTTTTAAGCTGCCATAAAAAAAAACTTTTCATAATGTACGATGAGTCTTAGCCTTGCATTTTTTTGCTGAAACTGATCATGTTTAGCAGATAATGTTATTTATAGGGATATAAAGTCACCACCCTGGGGTCCAGAACCAGCAGAATAAAACAATTTATACACAAGGCACACACTCTTCATGGGAGGATAGTGCTTTTTGCTAACTGGGTATGCATATTGTCCCAAGAATATGTAAAATCTTTCTTCATGAAATTCTAAACTCAACATTGCTGACCAGCCCAAAAGCAGAACTTTCTACTTCCAAAAACACACAGACAATATTTTTGATATGTTAGCCATTTTAAAACTACATGTTTATATGAAAATGTACAGTGGGAATAGAAAGTCATCCCCCTTTTTCAAAACATTGACCTTTTGTTGCCTTACTGTCTGAAATGAAAACACATGAAACACTTATTCCGGCTTTATTTACACACAGTATCCAACAATAAGGGCCAATAAAATTCTAAAAAAGCTAAATTAATTATAATTTAAACAGTGAAATACCCTATTTGGAAAAGTTAACACCCCACCTTAAAACTGCAATTCTAAAAAAGATTTCAAAGGCTTTGTCCATCCCTGGAGCACAGTTAATTAAGTTATTAAGAAGGCACCATCAAGGCCTTGCATAGATCAGGCCGTCCCTCCCAAATGGATGACTGGGCAAGGGGGAGAGACTGATTAGGCCTTCAGGTCTTTATAGCAAAGTCTCGTCAATATGTGCATCTGACCACAATTTCACAATCAATTGACAAATCTGGCCTGTATAGGAGGGTGGCAAGACAAAGAAAACTGTCTCATTTGAGCTTTGCCAAAAAGCATAGATTCCGAGGCAAAGTGGCAAAAGGTGCTGTGGTCTGATGAGACAAAGATTTAACCTTTTAGTCGCACAGCGATATGTCTGGCAAAAACGCAATACATCTTTCCACCCAAAGAACACCATGCCTATAGTAAAACATGACGGTGGCAGCATCCTCTTGTGGGGGTGTTTCGCTTGAGCAAGGACTGGAGCACTAGTCAGGATCAAAGGGAGGATGGACAGTGCAAAACACAGACAGCTTTTGGAGGAGAACCTGCAGCCCCCTGCCAGGATGTTGAAAATGGGAAGATGGTTCACGTTTCAACATGACAATGACCCAAAGCACACATCCAAAGCAACCGTTGGTATAGAAATTTGTTGAACTAATGTATTAGTGACTTCTACAGATGTATAGGGGAGTAGAGAATTACTGGTTTGGCATTGGGCTAATTAGAAAGTTACCGTACCTGTATTTTGCCATGCAGGATGAATGCAAGGTATGTTAATGGTGTCATAAGTAAGAGGGGGGGACAACATGGGTGGACAATTGAAGTCGAGGTATTTGTAAAATGCAAGTGGGCAACCTACATTTGGGTGAAACTTTAGGTGGAGAGCGAAACTGATAAGAGGAATAAACCCAACTAACATGTATTGATGAAATGTCAGTTATTTTTTGAGATGTTGTCACACCTTACCTTTACAAAAAGGAGGTTTTTTGAACTGTTCTTCAGACAAACACTCACTGATCTTGTGTTAGTGTCTTTCTGTCTCTATTTGCAAATATTATACAATAAACTGTTAATTGTGTTGAAGAGCATTTTGATCTCTGTCTTACCTGCCTTAGAAAGAGTTCTAATTGGTGAATTTCTACCACACCGTACAATGGCTAAAGGGCAAGAAGGTGAAAGTCCTTTAATGGCCTGGTCAGAGCCTTCAAAAGGACTCATGGCTGTATTTCAAGCAAAAGGTGGTTCATTTAATTTTCATACCATTTTAGTTATTTTTGACTTGGATATTGTGGCTTGCTGTGTTCATATACAGCTGGAAAAAGTCAGATTTTGTGTGTTCCATTTCAGGCTGTAAGGCTGAAAGGACAACATTTTGAAAAGAGGTGTTGACTTTCTATACCCACTAAATGTGGAGTAAACTAACATTTTTATTGGTTTAAAAATGCAAACCAATTTCTGTAACATGATAAACAGATTTTGACCAATATATTCTGGGGGTATTGTCATAACTGAGGTGAAAACAGCGTGTCAGAAAGAGAAAATCCTGCGTTACATGTCAACATACCTAGTTTTCCTCTCTTGATCTGAGTCCCTTACTCTTTTGCCATTCTTGCTTTTCCGTTTCTTCTTTT
The DNA here is from genome assembly GCA_016801175.1 of Esox masquinongy. NCBI lineage: Eukaryota > Metazoa > Chordata > Actinopteri > Esociformes > Esocidae > Esox > Esox masquinongy. The sequence goes on from JACXGI010010703.1 coordinate 7,727, forward strand.
TCTTCCTCTCTTTCTCACTGGAATATTTCTCACTAAGCAGTGAACTGGAACTCATTGAGGTAAGCCTCTGCTCTTCATCTTCTATCTCTGGTAAAGGTATATCTGGCACTGGCAGAAAGACAAAACAAAGCATCTCACTATGAGCAAACAGAAAAAATGCCTTTTAGTATTACAAATACAAAGTAAATGAACGTGTCTTAAAATTGTTTTCCACAAAAAAACAACCTTGTTTTTGTGAAATCAAGTTTCAAGTAGGGCTGCACAATTAATCGTAATTTAATCGAAATTGCGATATTGACATCGCCAACTTGCCCAATTTTCATCTCCCAAAAAAAATTAATGATATGCGCTTCACGCGAGGCAACGGGTGTCCATCGGACATCAATCGTACGTCTGTAATTGTTTTTCTTGCGGGTGCTGTAGGTATTTTTGTAGATTTCTTAAATACCTGGACTAATTTTGTTTAAAAACCTTTCAATGTTAGTTTGAGTTAACACTGCAACTGATAGAAAAGATGTCTGCTTCAAGTTAGCCAATATATATTGTCCCACATACACAACAGCATGGTTACTAAATATCTCGGCTTCAATGTCAGTGCCTACAAACTTAATATTGGAGACAATATACCTCAAGGGTTGAGACATTTTGCCTAACCAGCTATGGCAATGGTGCAAACATAGCAAACGACATTGCATTAAATGAGCAGTTAAACGAATAGCCTAGCTCAACACAGGCAGCACTTTCAAATTGATAATAAGTGTAAAATAAAACACTGAACTTTAACTCGATTTTTATTCAGTTTAACAGCATATTATCTAGGCTATGATCTCTATTTTTAAGTGAGATTATCTACGCTGTTTACACCCATGTTTGAAAATCACAAATCATAACCGTAATTGCAATATTTGTCAAAGAAAACGCAATTCAATATTTTATCCAAATCGTGCAGCCCTAGTTTCAAGGTTTATTTGTCAAATGAAGTATGCATACACAGCAACAGCACAGTGTTATCTTGCACAATGAAATTCTTGTGACATGGCAGCCGACAACTACGTAGTGAGAGTTAAGAAGAATAAAAAAATCTATGTATCTAGTTGCTGCTGGAGAAAAGTCCTCTCAGCTTCCAACTCCTCTACTCTAGCCTGAAGCATCTCAGCATTGTTCCTCCACTGAAGAAGCTCCTAGTTCATTGGTTTTTTCACTGGTATTCGAGGTACTTCATTGTCTTTAATATCATTACAATAGCAGAGTTAGTAAGAAAGCTTGCATAGCTGTTAGGAGAGAAAAATATTGGTAATAGTGCTGTCCTGCAGAGTAAATGACTGAGTCAGCTTACGCCACTCTATTGACACCTCACATGTATAGATAGAGTCCACTACGTATTTATTCAGGCAGTATAATAGACTACTATATGCGCAGTGGTCTATGCACCTGCCTTGCAGTGCAGCTTTGTCTCTATGGCCATGGGTTCAAGCTAGGTTTGCACGATATTGACAAAATGTGATATTGCATCATTGATCATGAATATTGCGATATCGATATTCATTTTGATATTCTTAAACAAATGTAAAAACTTCCATTTGCACTTTCTTTTGCCTTCATTGCACATCTACAGTATACAGTATACATCCCACTTGTACATAAATAATACTTGTACATTTTCTGCCCTCTTCTACTTGCATTTCTTGTTAGATGCTAACTGCATTTCGTTGTAGTGTACTTGTACTGTTCAATGACAAAGTTGAATCTAATCTAAAGTTTTCTTAGGATATGCCCCCAAGTTTAGTCTCTACAGTAGAGGAATGCTTGTCAAATCTCAAACAGGGCCAATCACAGCCATTGGATTTTTAGACACGGTACCTAATCAAACCTAAAAGCAAAATCATTTTGAAAACATAAAAACAAATGATCGCATGGACACAGACTGCAAACTAGCTACACAAAGCTTTGTAGGCTACCGCAAAGGGAATCTGAACGCTGTTTGCTAGAAGAGTTCGGTGTTTCAGCCTATGTTGAGGTGTCTATTGTATTTCTTGTCAGCGCATACATCATTTGAGACGTTTTAAATTAATTAAATCTCAAATCTAGTGCAATGGTATTTTACAAGCATTGCTTCTGTAGCTAATACCAGACACTCATTCATTCTTTATCACTCAGTCTTCTAAACTCCCGACTCCATTTAATGCCAAGATGTTTATATTTATTTTGGATTATACTTTTGTAATGCTTTTTGTGACGTGGATCAAAATTACAGTTAAGGTCTATCACGTAACTTTTTGGCCACTAACGTTTCCTCTTCGATCTACGTTGTTTTGTTGTCTCCCTGAGCCACACTCATCTTCTTACTTGTCAGTCCTTTCTTTTCTTTCGCTCCTCTGACTCATTTCACTGTCTCTATCTCTCTCTTCGCTCACACGCTGTCGAAGTATGCATACACATCATGTGATATGATCCATAGGGTATGTTAGTGTAGTGAACCAGTGCGGTCACACTTGCATGTGACAGGGCAACTGGCCAATGAAACATGATCAATATATAGCGGTTTCAAGCGGACTCTAAATCGAACACAACTAAGCCACACAGCCAACGGAAGCATCCCTCCACAAAATAAACGGAATATTGCATACTTTTTGCTGTGATTTTGCGCAACGTGAAATTGCGATAACGGTATTGAGTCAATATATCGTGCACCCCTAGTTCAAGTCCTGGTCCTGCCACTACTGGATGTGGACGGGTGGTCCTATTGGGCGGCGCATATTAGGCTACCTTATGGGAGGAGGTAATAGGCTTTGGGGATTTCCTTCTGACGCTGCGATCTAGCAAAGTCTCTTCTGGGTCGGGAACCTCCAACCTGGCTAAGCATAAGACAAAGCAGGCGTGTGTTTCCTCTGATGTAATGGCTGGCATTGACTTCCTGCTTAAGGGAGGGTTTGTAAAATAGGAGACTGTCTCTTTAGAAAGGTCTCGGATGAAATTCAGGGAGTTGCATTAGGCAAATGTTGGTCACACCAGATACTGACTGGTTTCATGATCCATGGCCGTACTTGTTTTTTTAAGGTGTCTGTGACCAACATATCTGTTTTATTGGTCTTGAGAAATCCATAGATTTGTGCCTAATGACTTTATCTGAAATTAGTGATTTCCTTATATGAAATCTAACTCAGTAAAGTATTTGTAAATATTGTTGTAAATGTCTTTATACTTTGGTTCAATATACTTAATGTATGTGCACCTGAATATTTTTATGCTACTAGTTTTGGTTTCTAAATAACTTCCTGGCAGTTGGGCCCTGCCCGGGCTTACCTTTGGATAGGGCCACAGTGTCACTGCACCCCCCAGTCTCAGCCCTGAAGTGTTACGCTGCTATCGTGCCGGGGGAGTAAGGGAGTAGGATGTCTAACTTTCCTTGTGTCCTGTTCCGTTTAAACTTAGAAGGACATTAGCCCTTGAATCACACCTCCGGACTACCTGGCCGGAAAGACACGTAGCTGTCCCTGTCCAAGCCTGGTTCCTTGTCTAGTTTTCTTCCTAAGTTTCTACCATATTAGGATGTTTTTCCTAGCCACTGTGCATCAACCCTGTTGTTGCTTGCTCTTTGGGGTTTCAGGCTGGCTGTATGTAAAAGCACTTTGTGACAACTGCTGATCTGAAAATCTATTATAAAATACATTTGATTAATTGAATTTTGATTTTTCAAATAGATTAACAAGACAGCATGTATTCACATTGATCTGACAATATGTATACTTGTCTTCATGCACACATACCTGCGACTGCCCATACTGCCCATACATACGTATATATTGATCTGAAAGTATAGCTACCTATCTTCATGAAGGTGTAAATCTACCTTCCTTATGAGGGTTTACATAACAAACTAACCTTCATTTCTAGCACAGTGAAAGCAAGTTCTTACCATAACCCTCTTCCAGAACAGTTTTCTTGCTAATGTCGAGAACCATTTAAACAAATAAAGTAGCTAGCTAGAAAGCCCTAAACTATAAACCAGATGTTGAAAATGTTACGACTGATGTTTTCTTAACTTTCAACATTTTCATCTTCAAGGAAAAAAGAGAAGAATGCAAGGTTTTGGCTAACTAGCTAGCTAACATTAAATAGTAAATAACCTAGCTAACAAGATGACAGGCTATAATTGGCTAATAATCACATGCAAACTAGATAGCTTTCTTAGTGGGTGACAATCTTCCACGTGCTTTCAATAGCTATTCCAAACAAAGTAAAAAAAAACTTCAGTTGCATATATGTTTCTCTAATCATTCAAATAATCACTGAAAGGTATGGAAAGAAGAATGCGAGGTTGTAGCTAACTAGCTATAATACCTTACCTAGCCAATCATCTAGCTACATATCAGATGCTACCACATTGCCTAACAACGTTCAAGCTGGTAAGATAGCTATCCCACGAACTGCAATAAATACCTCTGTTTTACAACAAAAATTTCAACTTGCCTTGTTAATATAAAGGCTGGTAACGTCTTGCTAGTCCACTCTTCGTTGTTTTGCTCGTAAGTGAAACTTGTCTGTGTCTGTCATGTTGATCTTGCTGATGATCTAGCGTAGACTCCGCGCGTGCAAGCTCTAGTTGACATAGACTGGTTTTTCTGGGGCTCGCCAAAAATGTCCTTGTTCGCTGTAAGTCAGGCATACATTTTTGTAACCAAGACAGGTGTATTTTTGTTTAACAATGCATTTGATCAGAAAACGAATAGAAAAACTGTATGTCAAGGAGACTAACAAGTCTAATGGTGCTGATGGATGTCGTGAATTTTAGAGTTAAAAAAGTTTAAAAACTTATGGCACAACTCGGGGGGAGGGGTCTGAAGGGAAGTTGTCAGGAGGCAGAAGTAAACGGTTTACTGTGGAAAAGAGAAGCTTAGAGTTGCTATTACCAGAATTGATAATATCAGAGTAGTATGATGTTCTGGCAACGGAAAATGCATTTTTGTACTCGAAAAGGTGATCTTTGTAGGCTTGAGTGAGAGACCAGGCCCATCCTTTTATGTTGACGCTCAAGACGTCTCCTGCTAATTTTTAACTGGCGGTGTTCCGGGCTGTACCAGGGAGCGGTGTGTGTAAAGGAGACTGTGTGGGTTTTAAGCAGAGCAAGGGCATCCAGAGAAGAGGAAAGGCAGTCATTGTAGTGAGGGATAAAGTCTAATGGGGACTGGGAGTCAGTGACTGGGTATGTGTTTATCAAGCCCATGAGATCAGTAGGTGTGATGCATTTTATATTTCTGAAGACAATGTTGCAACGGTAATTTTGCTTAGAAACAGGGGCAGAGACTTGAAACAAATGAAACAGCTTTGTGATCAGAGATGGGGAGATCGGACACAATTACATTGCTTGTAACAATACCAAAGGAACACACTAAATCTAGAGTGTGACCTTTGTTGTGAGTGGGAAAGGATAAATTTTGAATGCTGTCAAGGCCATCAAATAATGACATAAAATCAGCAGCAAAACTACAGCTAGCAGTGGCATCAATGTGTATATTAAAATCACCTACAAGCAGTACATTGGGAGAAGAGACAGAGAAAATAATTAATGAGGACAATTCAGATAAAAACAGCTCAGATGGCTTGTATGGTCTATAAATTGTTATAATTATCAATGGTTGAAATCCAGGGAGTTTAACAGCCAAACATTCAAAGGAAGAGTACTGTGGTATATTGACAGGTTTAACTTTGATAGTATCACGATACAGTACTGCAACCCCACCCCCTTGGCCACTAGAGCATTGTTGGCAGATGCAGGAATAACCAGCTGGGATTGACTGATTTAGATGGAAAAAGTCATTAGGCTGTTGCCATGTTTCTGTGAGGTACATTATGTCCAGGTTTTTATCACTAATAAACTCATTAATCAGAAGACCCTTATTAGTAATAGATCTAACATTAAAAAGTGCTAATTTAAAACAGTCTCTAAAACCGGTGTAGATCGTTGCCTTGGGAACTGGGCAAAGCAGAATGTGGTTAACTCCGCGACAGGCGTGGAGACCAGAACCACGCTTAGACCAGAAAGAACTGATGCGAGAGGACTCACTGTATGTAAAGTTTCGACGAGACCCGCGGTGAATATATCTCGGTTGTCAGAGAATTTTACTGTGGGCAGAGAGTTAGGGAAGACCTAAAGTTCACTGAGTTCAGATGTAGCAGCTCCATTGCAGAGTATTGCTTTGCAGAACTAGCACTGATAGCAGAACAGAAGAGGATACACCACATAAATATGTTGATCATCATGGTGGAAATGTCAGTAGGCCAGAACGTGAAGTTGGCCCCCCACCCAACGCAAAACTTTGGCAAAATAGGCTCAATTGTTTGTGCTCCGTTTGTGCCGTTAAAATTTTCGTTTGTGCTGCTATCATTTTATAGATATTAAAGAATAGTCAGCCTATAGTCAGCCTAAGGTCACTGACTTTGTGGTGTCAGGAAAACAAACTCCAGCTCAATATCAGTAAAACGAAGGAGATGATTGTTGATCACAGGAAGCAGCGGCGGGGAGACCACGCCCCCATACACATCAATGGGTCTGCAGTAGAGAGAGTTCACAACATCCGGTTCCTTGGTGTCAGCTTCAGCGATGACTTGACCTGGTCTCATCACTCTAACATCTTGGTGAAGGAGGCCAGGAAACGGATCTTCTTCCTACGCCGATTAAGGAGATTTGGCATGGATTCCAGGATACTCACCAACTTCTACAGATGCACTATCGAGAGTATCTTGTTCGGCTGTGTCACCGCCTGGAATGGCAGCTGCACCGCCCTCGACCACAAAGCACTTCAGAGGGTGATTAAAACAGCAGAGCGCATCACAAGGTCTGACCTGCCATCCCTGCAGGATCAGCTTGGCAAACATGCCATGGACTGTTTGCCAAGCTGCCGTCAGGCAGAAGGTACAGGAGTATTCCGTCCAAAACTAACAGGCTACGAGACAGTTTCTTTCCTCAGGCCGTAAGGCTTCTCAATTCAGGAACCCCTCTTCCCTTCCATCCATAGTCCCATGCAGACCTGTCACTTTATATCATGCTCATCTGCCAATCATATAATGCACACCTGGCACTTTTACATTGCACTACGGTTGTACAGTTGCATAGTTATTATTATTGATGCATGTTTTTTGTATAGTCTTATTATTAATAGTTTGTGTTATCCTCTACTAACTAGCTATATATTATAATTACTGTTACTTTTTTAACTTTTAACTGCACTGTCGGGAGTAGGAAAACCAAGCATTTCATTGCCATAACTTGTTATTGCAAATGACAAATAAACCCTTTGAACTTTTTGAACTTGAATATTTTATAGGTCATTCTGAGGTCACTCAGCCCCCCAACATCCTCCGAAATCAACGAAAATAGTCTTGTTCGTTTGTGCTTCGTTTGTGCCGGTTTGTACCGTTAAAATTTTCGTTTGTGCTGCTTCGGTATTTTATATATTAGACATTTAATTATTGATGATGACGTCACTCAGCCCCCCAACATGCTCCAAATTGAGTCAAAATAGGCTCATTCGTTTGTGCCGGGTTGTGCCGTTAAAATTTTCGTTTGTGCTGCTTCGGTATTTTATATATTAGACATTTAATTATTGATGACGTCACTCAGCCCCCCAACATGCTCCAAATTGAGTCAAAATAGGCTCATTCGTTTGTGCTGGTTTGTGCAGTTAAAATTTTCATTTGTGCTTCATCTGTGTTTTTAATATTAGAAATGTAATTATTGGCGATGACTTCGGTCACCCAGCTAACACATTACGTAACTACGACCAACAGCCACGTTATGGATTGGTAATCGATTGGTAATGACATTACCTTCTCAAAACGTTGTGGCAACGTTATCCGAAGGTAATTGCACGACCACATAATTGGTAATCTTCCTTACCTCCTCAGCACGTCGCAGGAGCGTAATTACACGACGCACTGACAAGGTAACTACTTACGTACCGGTTTGGTAACGATCCTACGTAACTCCAACGTTATCTGAAGGAAATTAATGACCACATAATTGGTAATCTTCCTTACCTGCTCAGGATGTAGCAGAAACGTAATTACAGGACGTACTGACAATGTAACAACTTTCGTTCCAGTTTGGTAACGATCTTACGTAACTACAACCGGGAAATATTAACTCCTATTTTCATTGCTACAACGTACTTTGCTTACAATGTCATTACTGCCACCACATTGGAAACCACGTATTCCAAATATTTCAAAGTTCACCAGAAGATCTTTAGAGGCACAAGAATTCCCCAATTACCGCAATTCAGACCAACTCAAATAGTTCTATATAATATCCCACAACACAGACGGAATGCGTACACAAATTGTAAACTGTGCATGAGCAGATGTGCCACAGCTCGAGCGTCCCGCCATTTCTTGTTCGTTATAGGTTGTACTCCTAAATAGTCGTCAGAAGTTTACAGTATCTCAGCAGACACAACCGGTGGCTATAGCATGTTTATTTGACTCCAGTTTAAGATCATTCTGATTTATGTTCTGATTTAGTCATGTCTGTGAGTTTTCACCAGTACTCTTCTGCTACTGTGGTTAGCCTACATTAGTAGTTATTGCTATTTAGAAATGTTATAATCATTTATGTTAATCATACTTTCGTTTTCTAATCTAGCAAGTTTCCAATTTAGTTATTTTCTAATTTAGTCGTGTAGCCTAGATTATAGTACTGTAATATACCTAGCTAACTACTGAAGGTAGCGCAAGTTTTCTGTTAAGGTATTTAAACCTGGCTAACTAGCTACTAATTGGCTAACAAACATCAGTGTAGTTCGTTAAGCCGACATCATTTTTGGAGCACCGTCATCATTTCTGGACAAGGAATCTCAGGTAAGCGTATTTAACTTCTTTACAAAGCAGATAGACAACTATCTGTCATATAGCTAACATCACTTTGGTAGTTCCCATCGAATTACAGTACTGTCTAGCAAGCCAACTAACGTTATCTCAAACGTTAGCAAGCTACAGTACAGTAAGTCAACTACTAACTAGCTTGGTTGGTAACTTTTTTCAAACATAGATGAACATCGAGTCACCTCACAAGTACTCAAATGTAAAGATTTTTACTATGAGTTCCACAAGTAATGATTCAACGAGATATTTGACAAAATTGTAAAAGTGATATAAATAAATTATGAACGAATTGAATCAAATGGTTGACACTGTTTTATACTGTCTTTAAACTGGTTTTCATTTTCCATGTCCAGGTTTCAGCAACGGGTCCAACGGCAGAGGAAGGTGAAGATAGAATTGAAGACCACTCAGACTCATTTCTGACAACAAGGAAGAGTAAAGTGTCCGTCTTTGCTTGTGTGATTGTATTTTGTCAGTTGGATAATATTAATTGTTTGTTTCAATTTATTGTTAATTTTTTCTTATCTTCATGATTTCACAATTCTTCACCATTTGAAAAGAAAATAACCCAATGAAGAGTAAAGCATTCATATTGGCTTGTGTTCTTATATTTTAATTATTTGTAAAATGTCCAGTTTGACAATATTTCTAAATTTGATCAGTTGATAGCTGGAACAAAAATGTCAATAATTGGAGAAGGATAGAACTCTACTAGCGGAAATAAATACTGTTTATCATGGCTATTGTCATTGAAGACCTACAGTTTCATTGGCGTTAACTAGGTGAGATTTGCTACTTTATCCTTCCTGATGGTTATGAAGTCCCACACAGTTCTGATTTTAATTTCTGTGCTGTTGACCAACTTGGGAGTGTGAGGTGGGTGATAAATAAAATATTTTTTAAATTACATAAATGTTCTGGTTTGTTTGTAAATGTATATACTTTTTTGCTACATATCGGGCTCTTGTATATTACAGGATATGTCATATAATTTGCTAGGAGAAAATGTCTGGACTGATGATCTAACAGCATTGCCATTATTATATCTGGGAATATATAATACCTCACTGTAAAACTAAACGTCAGTGTAGAACCCTGCTGAAATTTGTTGTGCACATTTAAGATTTCATGGAACAGTTCGAGCAGATAAACACAAGGTTGGAGAAAACTGTCAAGATGTTGACTGAACAGAAATGAACTTAGCTGTACGTATGAATATAAAAAATGTAAGAGGAAAAGGGCAATGAATGGTCAACTGGATAGGATGCCTGGGATTCACGATTACCAACCGACAACCTTAGAAATACCACGTTGCTACGACATGTTAGCGACCAACTGACAACATCAATTAGTTACGTTGTAGCGACAACAAGAAAACCTTCACTTTTCCGGTTGTGACAATGTAGCTGACAGCGTTGCTGCTACCTAATTTCGGTCGCCAGATAACGTCGTAACAACATTGTGACAATGGAAAATTGTTAGCTGGGGAATACGTGGTTTCCGATGTGTTGGCAGTAATGACATTGTAAGCAAAGTACGTTGTAGCAACGGAAATAGGAGTTAATATTTCCCGGTTGTTGTCACGTAAGATCGATGCCAAACTGGTACTAAAGTTGTTACATTGTCAGTACGTCCTGTAATTACGTTTCTGCTACATCCTGAGCAGGTAAGGAAGATTACCAATTATGTGGTCATTAATTTCCTTCAGATAACGATGGAGTTACGTAGGATCCTTACCAAACCGGTACGTAAGTAGTTATCTTGTCAGTACGTCGTGTAATTACGCTCCTGCGACGTGCTGAGGAGGTAAGGAAGATTATCAATTATGTGGTCATGCAATTACCTTCGGATAACTTTGCCACAACGTTTTGAGAAGGTAATGTCATGACATTACCAATCCATAACGTCAAGGTTGGTCGTGGTTATGTAACGTGTTAGTTGGGTAAATGTCTAATATATAAAATACCGAAGCAGCACAAACGAAAATTTTAACGGCACAAACAAACAAGACTATTTTCGTTGATTTTGGAGGATGTTGGGTGGCTGAGTGACCTCAGAATGACCTATAAAATATTCTTTAATATCTATAAAATGTTAGCCGCACAAACGAAAATTTGACCTCCCCAATTAAGTCTCGAACCCCCCCAAAAGAGGTAAAAAACAACAGGTCGGGGGGGTCAAAAAAAAGTTGACCCCCCCGATTGTCATTGTATAATTCGCACTCTGGCCACAACCTCCTTCTTTTTAGAGTTTTTCCACAGAAAAAGCTATATAAAGCTACATATTACATCTATTGAGGTAAATTACATTATGAATACTGTAGCCTGATGTAGTACCCTCTAGCAGAGATTGGGGGTCTCATTCCTATCTGACGTTTCTTGTGTGAACATGCCTCTGTAAATGCCTGGCTGCTGCCATCCCTCCTATTACAAAGTTGTAGCCAGTATGTGAGTAGCACATTTTAAATGAAACTCTAATGATGGCAGGTTTTCCAGGCCCTGAGGCATCAAAGCATCCCCATACCATCACACTACTACTACAATGTTTGACTGTTGGGATTATGTTCTTATTGTCAAATGCTGTGTTTGCTTCACGCCAGAGATAACAGGACCGGTGTCTTCCAAAAAGTTCCACTTTTGACTTGTCTGTCCATAGAACAACATCCCAAATGGTGATGGGGTCATCAGTGTGCTTTTTTGCAAATGTGAGACAAGCACAAATGTTTTTCTTAGCAGTGGTTTGCACCTTGCAATTCTCATTAATTCGATTTTTGTCCAGTCTCTTTTTTGTTGCCGAATCATGAACGCAGACATAAGTTGAGGATAAAGAGGGCTGTAGTTCCTTGGACGTTTTCCTGAGTATTATTGTCACTTTGTGGATGAGATGTCACTGTGCCCTTGGAGGAATTTTGATAGGTTGGCCACTCCTGGGAAGTATCACCACTGTTCCAAGTTTTCTCCATTATTGGCTCTCACTATGGTTCGCTGCAGTCATTGAGCCTTAGAAATGTTTTTGTAATCCTTTCCAGTTGGATTTACTGTATATCAACATTATTTTTTCTCATCTCTTCCGTAAAAAATTTTTAGCAAGTCATGGTGTGCTGCTTTTTGATATCTTGTAGGTTACTTCACATTGACGGTGAGGTTCTATATAAGTAGTGTTTAGATTGAAGAGGGCTAGCAGTAATCAAGATTTAGTGTGCCTGCTCTAACTGAATCCAATGATCAGTTGAATTTGGTTAATGGATTAATTGATTAACAAAGGGGGCAATCACTTTTTTACACAGGGCCAGTTGGTGTTAGGTTACTTTTCCTTCAAAAAATTAATTTTAATTTCAACACTGAATTTTGTGTTTACTCGGGTTCCCTTCATGTTATATTACATTTTGTATGAAGATCTGAAATCATTCAGTGTCACAAATACACTATAAAAAAAATAACTCAGGATGGGGGTAAATACTTTTGTAGTGAGGGGTGTGAGAGAGTGGTTCGAAAGGTTTACCACTTAGAAGGTTACCGGGGGACAGCTAGGGAAATGAGTGCAAGGGAACATAAACTTAGTGATAAATACATATAAAAATATCATCTGACTCCATATTGTTAGTAAATAAATGTTATCGTAAATTACCTTAATATGTAGGAAGTCCTTAGTAAAAGCTAGCTACTCCTTTCGTCACGAGCCTAACATTAAAATTACGTATTCCTGGGTCCAACCAGACTGGTCAGAGACCCAGAATTCAGGGATGCCCAGAATGACGTGTTCCTGGGCCTGCCTAGAGAGAACTCAGGGATGCCCACAACGGCATTTGTTCTCGGGTCCACCTAGATCCAGAACTCAGGGATGCCCACAACAGCATGTGTTCTTGGGCCTACCTAGAGACCCAGAACTCAGGGATGCCCACAATGGCATGTGTTCTCGGGTCCACCTAGACCCAGAACTCAGGGATGCCCACAACGGCATGTGTTCTCGGGTCCACCTAGACCCAGAACTCAGGGATGCCCACAGCGGCATGTGTTCTCGGGTCCACCTAGACCCAGAACTCAGGGATGCCCACAACGGCATGTGTTCTTGGGCCTACCTAGAGACCCAGAACTCAGGGATGCCTACAATGCCATGTGTCCCTGGGACCAACCTAGACCCAGAACTCAGAGATGCCCACAATGGCATGTGTCCCTGGGACCACCCATAATGTTCAGAAACCCAGAACTCAGGGATGGCAAGTCTGGTCGCTTAGACATACTTATGTATGTGTAATTATCAGTAACCTGAAGAGCTCGAGTACGAAGATGAACAAGAAATGCTGTAGTAATCTATATTCCAAATTAATGCAGTTTATTCCAATCAAGTAATAAAGTTACAATAAAAAACATAGCAACACAATCCAACGTCCTCCCAACTAGTCTAAAAGTCAACTAAGTAGCTCCTAGCACACCTTGATGCCACAGTGTCTTAAATACTTATTACCATAAATTTGGTTAAAAGCACTATGCGTAGTCCCACTTCAGAGAGACATTTCAATTAATTTCATACAGTCTTACATTACATATGTTTTTTAAGAGTACATCATTTACACCCCACATATACCCATTACCCACAATACCCCATTCAAGAAGTTCAGCTTTAAAGAATTGCAAATATCAGTGAATTCTAACAATAATAAGTATTTAAGACACTGTGGCACCAAGGTGAGCTAGGAGCTTCTGCTAACAATTGACTCCTAAATATGGCTACAACACCAAGTGTTGGGAGGTCTCTTTAACGATGACAAACTCCCATCATTTTTGGAGACATGGCTATTTATCCTAAAATCAGACATATCTAAAACCCTCAAATAATCATTAGCATTACTTTACCTTGACAAATACAATGAACACAAAGGGCAGGAACTGTCCCACTTAATCAACGCAAAATTATCAAATGGATGGGGCGTTGCTGCCAGTTGTTTTCAGACATGCAAGGACAAACATTTCTCCTATGTTCTTGTAAAGTTTGATCCATAACCCGTACAATACAATAAAGCATATCAGACAATTCAGCCCTTTATGGGGAACAAGGGAAATACGAACAGTACAGATAAATGTCCACAATATCATGCATTTAGTTACATTCCAGTTTGCTCAGAATTTCACACCTCTCCAGGTGAGCACAGTAGGGTGGAGCTGATGGCCCACACCTGGTGTTCTAGATCTTTAGAGAAGCAAATGTTATGCAGGACCCCTGATTAACATCACTAAGGGTGTGTTGGAGACTTGATGGGGCCAGACGCTCCTCTTCGTCGAATACATTTCCACTCTTCCTCAACAGACATTTCTCATTATACTACACTTTTTCATGGCACTGTAAGATAAATCACTCTGCCTGTTCCAATCAGCTTTTAATGACTTTACTGAGCTTCACAGTGAATTGTAGATACATTTGGAAAATGTGGACATGATTTGCAAGTGCTAATATGAATCCTGTGACTGGGATTCATGCATATAACTTTAGGGTGTAGAAACGATGCTAGATTAACTACATCAAATCAAGGACTGCTCTCAAAATGTGTTCGTAGACTGCTTACCTGGGTAAAAATAAAAATAAATGTTATTTTTTATCTGGCTGAAATATACCTTTAAGTTATGGAAGGAATACATGTAAATAATATTAATAATTTTATAATTTCGGAACCTAATCTTTTAATGGACTATAACATAAGATAAAGTTTGTAATGACATTGTCAAGTGTCCAGCATTTATCTATATCAATATATTTGGAGTGTTGGAGTTAGAAATATTACCTACTTGGTTGTTTTTGGATCCATTATTTATGTTTTTTCAGGTGTCATGGAACTTCTAATTGATGGAAGGCAATCATTTCTTGGTAACTCAAAACCAATTGCAATAACAATATATGGACCCTTTCAATAACATTCTATTTAAATAAAAATAAAAAATAGTTTCCTAAATAGAGATTAAGATGTAAAAAAAGTACTCAATAGTTGATTATGTACTTTTAACTTCTAATACTAGTATGCCAGAGGCTGCTTCAGAAACACCTGGATGAGGAAATCATGGGTGTTTGGGGACAGCAGGCACCTCCAGAAAACCTGTGCTTCAACTGATGAGCAAGAGGAACCAGCAGACCCTTATTCCCATCATCAAGTGGCAGAGCATTATTGTGAGTGATGGCGTGCCTATGCCCGATGTCTTCCCCAGGAGGGGTTTAGACACTTCAGGGTAAACCACAGTGTTTGTTGCGTAGACCCTCTTACAGGAGGACACACAGAACAGAGAGAGCCTAGCAGAGCTATAAGGAAGAGGTGTGGCATCTTAGGGCAAATTGCACAGAGAAGGGACTGAGACAGCAGCTCTTTTATTGAGTGTACTCACTGGTTGGGCAGAAAGCACCGGGATGGAATTCTTGGGAGGCTTTTCGAAGACATCATACAATCACACAATACATAGTTCAAGAAAAGTTTCCATTGTTAGATAAGAAATGGCTAGTTGGGAAAACCACACAACACATTAGTAGTAAGTACACCTTACTCTATGAATTAGATCAGCAAAGTCAGCCCTCAAAGAAAGACAATACTTGAGTGAAGGCCTGACTGCCTAACTGTGCTGTATTTTGTGAGGAGGTTTATGCTTATGGCCAGAACATACAAGTGTTACTAACTATCCTGACTATGCAATGGAAGATTACATTTTCTTTTCACTGCACCTGTCTCTAAGGTTCACTGTGTTTCTTTAAGGCTACTTGTGTGACTTAATATAAAATAAAAGTCTTTCACTTTATTTGGAGTGTCCAACATTGTATCTGTAGAAGTTTATCTGAGTGGTTACTGACAATGTTAGATATATGACACCTAAAATGTTCAGGTTTTCTACAAACCTTGCTACTAAAACACCGTTAACAATTAAACAAATGTTAAGTTACGTATCAGTGGATGCTCAGGTTTTCCTGCTGTTTATATATAGTCATTCTGTTTTACATGTCAACAAACATGCATCTAATATATTAACAATTGATTGGTTGTCTATAGAGAATCTGTAAATCATTAATAGATAGCTTGTTGATAGTCTGTAAAACATCTAAAGGTTGTTCTGTGATTGTCTGTATAATATTTACAGATAGTGTGTTGATAGGTAACATGCTATTAGTATTTTATCAACCAATAGTAGTTCAGTAATGACTGAGAAAGAGTACAGCTATGGTTGAATGTCAACAAATGTTTAGTTTAATTTAAACAGATAATTGGTATGACACAGTAATCATTCTAAATAATGACTTGTAAATATCAATGAATAAGCAGTAGTTCTGCAGTTGAAATGCATTTTATATTTAATGTATATTTAGTTTAATATCAATAGTCTGTATGTTACTGAATATCAACCCATGTTGAGTTGAAACGTTACAGATAGTTCATTGATAGTTTGTAGATAGTTTGTACACTATCTATGGAGGGACTCTCAAAATAGTGTTACCATGATGGTCACACCATTCTTTTGTTCTGTTTTGTTTCACTTTCAGCTGGTGACATCGCTACTAAACAAGTTCCCCCTTTCAGTTAAGGCCAGTCATAATCAGATATTTAGTTAATGTGGTTATCTGATCTAAAGATTTATCTGATCTGTGTTAGTATGGCAGAAGTTACTGAACCAAACGTTTACGTAGATTAAGAATTCTCCAATCTTTTGAAAAGCCATTTCCTTCATTTGGAGATTTTAGTGACACTGCAGTTTTGGAAGAAGTTCAACCTGAATTTAACTTTAATGAAGATGCTAATCATGAAAAAGATAATTATATTTTTATGGACTGTTTGAGGTAATTTGATCACAGCAATGTTTGCTATGATAGTGATGAGCCAAGTTATGCAAATAATACCTTTGATGAGGAAATTTAGGAAGAGGCAGATTCTGGAAAGCTATCAAAGTTGCTATGTGAGTGGGCATTGAGGAATTATGTGCCACATAACACCCTTTCAGATCGTCTTTATTTGCTAAAGGCATTTTTCTTAACTCCAGACAATATCAACCTCTGCCTGTGAGCCATTCCTTTCTTGTGAACCACAGTTCATCTCTGAGCCATCTTCTGCCTGTGAGCAACTCTCAGTCTGCAGGTATGTATGATAAACTGATGATCAGTTTTCACGCTGTAGAATGTGCAATAGTCACATTACAAAAAATATATGGTTAGACAATTAGCAAGAGTATATTGAGTGATACAATAAGGTATTCATTTACAAATTTACACGATCAGGAATCTTCTGCCCATTTGTCTTGGGCTTTGCTGACAGCAACAATGTTGCTTTTTGCCATGATTATGGTTTTAAATTCATAAGCATTCATAATTATTTTCATCTGTGTCTGGCAGTCAATGTTTTACCACTGCATCATACCAACCCACAAATATTGCATTGTGGAACACATCTTAAATACAGTACATATTTTTCTTTTTTTCTTTCAGGTATTGAGATTTATTTAGTCAATGCTCTTGCGGAAATCAAAGACAGACTGATAAAGCTTGAAAGAAACATGGCAGGTCTCTCTCAATCCAGTACTAGAGAGGTGACTTTATCTGATTGTGCTAACCCTTACAAAACTATGAACTGGATTACCTGGAACAAAAAATGGAGAACCACCAAAGTGCAAAGGACTTGGTAAACTTATTTCATGTATTTACTGTAATTTGTTGCTTTATCTTACCATTACAAACCTTTTTCCTTTGTTTCTATTAAAATATAATTATAATTTAATCTGGATTACCTATCTGGGGACCATTGGCGGGTGTGATGTCCAAGTAACAACCAGGTAGATAATGGCAACATTGATCAGCCATGTACAGGCCAGAGAGCTGAATTAGAAAGGCACAAATGACAAGAGACTTTCAAAACCTGTAGCTAAGAAAATTTGTTCCAGGTAAAACCATAAAACTTTCATATACTGTACTTTCCATGTGCTATTGCCTCTGAGCATATGATCCTGCAGCTTAAAGTTTTGTGGAAAGTCCATTAGTCCAATACACGAAAGGGGTGGGTTATTACTGTTATTCCAATTACACGTTCGCAAAACAGATCACTGCAATCCACTTCTCAATTGATCACTGCTAACAAATGTCTTGGGAACACTATGCTAAATTATCCTTTGCAGGGGTATAGATTTGGGGGGGGTGTCATGGCCTCCCCAATATTACCGACAGGTCAATGTGACCCCCCCTGGAAAAGAGTGAAAATCCTGGGATCCATTGACCCTGAGCCCCCCAATATACAATACAAACCTACGCCCTTGCTCCTTTGGCTATATTAATGTCCTGGCGATCATCTCTTTTGGTAATCGCAGCACGTAGCATGTCTCTTTTTTAGACAAGACTTTCAGACAGATCCTCTCTATGTCCATTATTGCTGTTACTGCATGTAGTGTGCACACACGTAACAAAGCTGCAACAAATACTTCTTCTGAAATGTCCATGCTTGGGAAAAGTAGCGATCTAGCTGTATACAAGGGGACACAGAACACCTGCGGACATAAAACTACACCCAAAAGCGTGTAGTGGTTGATTGGTTTTTCAAGTTCGCCGATTGAGCCAATAGCTACTGTATCACTCCGGTTATTTCAACCAGAATTCTGATAGGCCAGGTTTGAAACCCAGCTCCACCAGACCTGCAAATTTGGATGGAAGTGTCTGGTAATGAGATGAATCCCCACCAGATGCTATAATGGTATGCAAGCCAAATAGCTAAATCAAATGTTAATAAACTATATAATTGTAGAGACTGGTCTAAACTTGAAACATTCATAGATGCTGAGATGAGATGCTAGCACATTTGACTTTGCTGCTTTTTGTTTTACTTGAAATATATTCATTTTTTTAGCTGGGTATTTGCAGAATATTGTCTTGGAGTCATACAAAATGATTGTTTCTCTACTCCAAGGATTAATCCACGGATAAAAGCGGAATCCTATGATGGTTTTTGAAAATATCTTTAGGTAATCCCTCTTTGTTCATCTTTTAGTGACGTGGGGTAGAATGTATCAACCAATGACAGTTGGACTTGCAGTATGTCGAGCATTGCCTGGCAATGCAGAGTCTTTAATGCATGCAAGCAGTTTAATAATTGAATAACATGTACAGTAGAGGCCAAAAGTTTGGACACACCTTCTCATTCAATGCGTTTTCTTTATTTTCATGACTATTTACATTGTAGATTCTCACTGAAGGCATCAAAACTATGAATGAACACATATGGAATTATGTACTTAACAAAAAAGTGTGAAATAACTGAAAACATGTCTTGTATTTTAGATTCCTCAAAGTAGCCACCCTTTGCTTTTTT
>JACXGI010010704.1:0-26917 GCA_016801175.1 Esox masquinongy
TCCAAGAGGCACAGAGACTCATAGACTGTCGGCTGCCCAGACAACCCGGTCAAAGGCTGAGATATATCAATCTGGACAGTTACTATATGGAGACTTTAAGTTAACCATGCTCTTCCCAATAAGGAATAGAGCTCTGTTCACCTGTAGGATGTAAGTAATAATAACCCCCTGCTGTTCAAGAGCTTCCTCCTAGAGAACAATGTCTTATGGCGGTTTTATAACTGGCAGAGGCCAGTTCCTTTTACTGCTCAAAGGAGCCAAGGCCCTGTGCAGCCGACATTCCATTCATCCCTGTCCCTGAATACAGATACTGGCCTTATTAGTTGGAGACAGAGAGAGACAAGTGTTTCAGTATATGTGTAATTGATCAAGCATACAGAGTACAAAACTTCTAATAAGGTAATGAATAAATAAGAATGACAATAAATTAATTTTCTACTGTTGTTTGTTCGTGGGTCTTTCTGTCTTAAGTTTTGTCTTCAGCAAGTGAAATGCATGCTTGACTGGGTTAAAATCAGGAATATTCCACTTCTTTGCCTTAAAAAACGACTGGGTTGCTTTCACAGTATGTTTTGGGTCATTGTCCATCTGTGAAGTGAAGCACCGTCCAATCAACTTTGCATTACTTTGAATTATGTTCCAGAGCTAAGCTGGCTTTTTTAGATGTTTTTTTTTTTTTGGCAAAGTCTAATCTGGCCTTTCTATTCTTAAGGCCTACGAATGGTTTGCACCTTGTGGTGAACCTTCTGTATTTGCTCTTGTGAAGTCTTCTCTTTAAGGTGGACATGGATAATGATACAGTATGCCTACCTCCTGGAGAGTGTTCTTCACTTGGCTGGATGTTGTGAAGGGGTTTTTCTTGGAAAGGTAAAGACTGTTGTCTTCTATGGAAGTTCAGGCCTTTTTGGCCTGGACTTCCAGTGTGTTATTTTTTTCTCAGAATGTACCAAACTGTTGATTTGGCCACTTCTAATGTACCTGCTATCTCTCTGATGGATTTTTTTTGCACCCTAAGGATGGCCTGTTTCACTTGCACTGAGAGCTCCTTCGACCGCATGTTATGGGTTCACAGCTTCCATATGCGAATGCCACACCTGGAATCAACTCCAGACCTCCACATGAATTAACAAAGGAATATCCCACACCTGTCCATGAAACAGCTTTTCAGTCAATTGTCCAATTACTTTTGGTCCCTTGAAAAAGAAGGGGTTACATATTAAAGAGCTGTAATTCCTAAATCATTCCTCCAATTTGATGTGAATACCCTCAAATTAAAGTTGAGAGACTACACTTTAAGCCCATATTCATTGTTTCCCTCTAACCTGAAAATATTTTGGTAAACAGGCATAATAACAAAACTTGTGTCCGTGTCCAATTATTTCCAGACCTAGCTGTACAAAGGCCAAACTGTCCAAAATACATTTGGAGTTCGCTATGTTATCAGTTGATGAAGAAGGTCAAGACAAATGATTGACTGCACATTGAAGATAATGAAAGCAACAATTCTAAAAATAAAATAGAGCGTGCTGGGAAATATGATGATGGATGGGATTTTGGTTAAACTTTTTTTATAACCACTTACACAGAGGTTTAGCACAGGTTAAGACTGGACATTGTTCTGTCTGCTATTAAAAGGAAGCATTGGTATGTTCCTGATGTCCAATTAATAATGGCGGCCTTCACTCCACAGCCCTTCTGCTTCTTCTCACAGTGTACCAGGTAGTTTTGTCTGGCACATCAGCACTGGAGTAGAGTGAATTTCCTAGCCAACAACCACAACTGAGTTTGCAGGCCCCTGATTTGTTTTGGCCAGAATGACAGAGCTGTACTGCAATGCAGTGACTTAAACCAGGGAATACCAAGAACCTAACATTTTAAAAGCTGAGGAACAAATACAAATGAACATTTACTGAAAGAGAGAGACAGAGAGCAAGAGAATTTCCTTATAAAAAAAACATACTGCAAATTCTGCATTTTACTGTAGTTTCACAATTGCAAGTCAGTTGTCAGTAA
Source organism: Esox masquinongy (assembly GCA_016801175.1). NCBI lineage: Eukaryota > Metazoa > Chordata > Actinopteri > Esociformes > Esocidae > Esox > Esox masquinongy. The sequence goes on from JACXGI010010704.1 coordinate 2,014, forward strand.
GTTGCTGACATAGCCCAACTGCTTTGCTACTGATATTGCAGTGTTGCAAGTTTGTCCTGGTTGAAGAGGGTTCTTTTAGTATGTGTGGGGGTGATATAAACTAAGACAGATAAAAGGCCTCTACTTCATTATCTAGTGCACCATTTTGTTGAAAAACATGTAGCCTATCATTTTTTTTTTCGTTTTAGAAAAGTACACCTTAAAAGCTTCATGACATTCCTGAGAAGACATTTAGTATAACAGAACTATTCAGTTAGCTCCAGTACATTGTATTCATTGCAGTGGAAACCACGTAGGCATGCAGGAAAGTTTCTCTGTGTGGTAAAACGCTAGCTGCTAACATTTGACTGAAATGGCTGAACACACTATGTCCCATGTGGAAAAGTAATACACTGCTCAAAAAAAAAATTAAGGGAACACGTAATCATCACAGTATAACACCAAGTCAAATAAATTTCAATGATATCAATCTGTGCAGTTAGGAAACATAAGCGATTGTGAATCAATGTCACATGTTTTGGTGCAAATGAAAGTGACAACAGGTGCACTGGAGTAGCAACAGCAAGGCAACCCCGAAAAGGAGAATGGTTTTGAAAGTAGTGGCCACAGATACCTGCTCTCTCCTTATCCTTCCTGACTGACACTTAGCGTTTTGCTAGTGTCCTTGTAGCATGAGGCAGTACCTGCAGCACAGGCAAACACCACTGTCTGTGAACACAGTTTGTCGCTGCATCCACAAATGCAGGTACTGTGTTCATAGACAATGGTTTTTGGAAGTGCTCCAGAGCCCATGCGGTGATGTCCACTACCGAATCGTGTCTGTTTTTAATGTAGTGCCGCCTGAGGGCCCGAAGATCAAGGTCAAACAATGCTGTCCCCCTTGCATACAGAGATTTCTACAAATTCTCTGAATCTTTTAACAATATTATGTACCGTAGACGATGAGATCCCCATCTCTTCGCAATTTTATGTTGAGAAACGTTATTCTTAAATTGTTGCACTATTTGCCCATGCAGACTTTCACTGAACGGTGATCCCATTCCAATCCTCATTTCAGCCAGACCCATCCTCTCTGGAGTGATCTTTTAATACCCAGTCATGTTACAGACCTGTTGCCAATCGACCTAATTAATTGTGTTATGTTCCACCAGGTTTAGTTCATTAGCATTACACAACTTTTCCAGTCTTTTGTTGCCTCTGTCCCAATGTTTTTGAAACATGTTGCTGCCATTAAGCATTGTGTTAAACTGACCAACGTTTACTTCCACCACAAATAGCATCTATGAACTCTATGGCTTTTGCCACTCTGTTTTAATAGCTTATTAGCCAGTAATAGGCTTACTAGTATCTAACTTACTACTTGGAATAGTCATAAGAATTGAGCAATTGCTAACGAAACTGAAGATGAACTTTACACTGCCAAAGCTATTTCATTTCATGGCACAACAACTCTGTTTTTTCTTTCATTCGTGAATGATATTGATACAATAACCATCAATATAGGTGACAATAATTTACTTTTTTGTCAAGTGAAAAGATGAGAGACCCAAGGGGTTGTGATCTAGCCTATATTACCCCAAAAAGCATGCATGGATGCGTACTTTGAAAATCCACCAGAAATAGACGCAATATGACCGTAAAGAGTTTTATTTTAGGCTTACTATAATGTAGCTACTGAAGGTTGTATCCAGCAAGATTTTTGTCTGTCCTCAACAAATCCTAATGCATAATTTGTTTTTTGCTATTTCATGGCACAACAATGTTCGTTTTTCTGTCATTCATGAAATACATTGATACAATAACTATTAATATATAGCTCTGGAAAAAATTAAGAGTCCACGCAAAATTATCAGTTTGTCTGGTTTTACTATTCATAGGTATATGTTTGAGTAAAATGAACATTTTTGTTTCATTCTATGAACTACTGACAACATTACTCCCAAATTCCAATGAAAAATATAATTTAGAGTATTTATTTGTAGAAAATAACAACTGGTCAAAATAACCAAAAAAAAGATGCATAATTTTTAGACCTCAAATAATGCAAAGAAAACAAATTCATATAAATTTTTCAACAACAAAAGACTGATATTTTAACTTAGGAAGAGTTCAGAAATCAATATTTTGTGGAATAACCCAGATTTTTAATCACAGCTTTCATTCGTCTTGGCATGATCTCCACCAGTCTGTCACATTGCTGACTTTACGCCACTCCTGGTGTTCTTCCAGGATAACCTTGTACTTTCCTCGATTCATGCATCCTTCACAAAGACAAATCTGCCCGATTCCAGCTTTGCTGAAGCATCCCCAGGACATCTCCAATCCTCCACCAAATTTCACAGTGGGTGCGAGACAGTGGCTTGTAGGCCTCTCCAGGTCTCCGTCTAAACATTAGACGACCAGATGTTGGGCAAAGCTGAAAATTTGACTCGTCAGAGATGATGACCTTACTCTATTCCTCTACAGTCCAATCCTTATGTTTTTTTGCAAGCTTCAGTCTGGCTCTTCTTTGCTTCTCATTGATGAAGGGCTTTTTTCTAGCTTTGCACGACTTCAGCCCTGCCCCTGTTTCGAACCGTCCTCAACATGTACATCACCCCAGCCTCAGTTTGCCATTCTTTTTGTTGGTCCCTTGATGTCATCCAATGGTTGTTGAGTGACATTCGAATGAGTTGACGTCATCTCGGTCAGTGGACAGTCGTTTTCGCCCTCTGCCAGTCTGTAGCTTTGTTGTCAACAATGTCTGTTGCTTGACTTTGTTCTTATGAACCTCCGTCTTTGAAATTTTCAGGATGGAAGCAACCTGACGCTCAATGTAGCCCTCTGACAGTAAAGCCAGAATTGAACCCTTCTTTTCCTCACCCAAAGCTTATCTTTTCAACTCTTTTGTCATGCTGAATAGATATTTTTTTTATTCAAATTTCATTTGAGGCACTACTTGCACTGTTTTTGCCATCCAGCTGGTCCTATTGCAAGAGGATAGTGATGACCACAGCAGTGGTTTTTATACTTTTCGTTGTTAAATTAGATTTGTTTCAGGTAATCACCTAATCAGTACCTCATTAAGTAAAATGAGGTGTGCCTGCGTTGGAATTTAACAGACACTGGAATGGAATGGCTGGCATACATGGAGAGATGCTGATTTAAGAAGAAATTAGGAGTGGTCTCATAATTTTTTCCAGAGCTGTATGTGACGATAACTGACTCGTCAAGTGAAAAGACGAGAGATTCATGGAAACCCGTCCTCTTTTACTGCACAAGGGGTTGTGAGCTACCCCAAAAAGCATGCATGGATGCATACTTCGAAAATCCACCAGAAATAGTCGGAAAATGACCGTAAATGGTTTTATTTAAGGCTTACAGTACTATAACGTAGCTTCTGAAGGTTGTGGCCAGTTTTCTCTATCCTGAACAAATCCTAATGCATAACTTGCTTTAATTGACTCAAGGCTCGTCCCCTGCATGAGTCAGCATCTACAACTACTATGCAATTTAACAAGGGGAAGTTAGTCAGTCACTCACTCCCTCAGTAAGAGACTTTCACTCTTCTTGGCCAGCTCCGCATACGCGGTCCGGCAAAAAACAAGTGACCTTCCATGTCATACCTAAAATAAAATTTTAAATTAGTGGTTAATTATGAACCAGAAGATGCTGGAACAAACAGTAAATCTAACGGGGTGAACTGAGAGGCTCCAAAGTAGGCTCCTGAAATTGGTTTTTAAACAATAATGCAACACATTTGCCAGGTGTCATAGATGGGTTTTAAGACGTTTGCACACATACCTATAGGGTCTGAGGAAAATGTGGCCTGGAAATTAGACCGAATTTATGCACCCACCTGATGCAAGCTAACTGCTACAATGAGGGAACAAAGTATTTGATCCCCTGCTGATTTTCTACATTTGCCCACTGACAAAGAAATGATCAGTCTATAATTTTAATGGCAGATTTATTTGAAAAGTGAGAGACAGAATAACAACAAAAAAATTCAGAAAAACACATGACAAAAATTGCATTTTAATGAGTGAAATAAGTATTTGACTCTTCTGCAAAACATGACTTAGTACTTGGTGGCAAGACCCATGTTGGCAATCACAGAGGTCAGACGTTTCTTGTAGTTGGCCACCAGGTTTGCACACATCTCAGGAGGGATTTTGTCAACTTTGTCAACTGGAACCTTCAGCTCCCTCCACAGATTTTCTTTGGGATTAAGGTCTGAAGACTGCCTAGGCCACTCCCGGACCTTGTGCTTCTTCTTGAGCCACTCCTTTGTTGCCTTGGCCGTGTGTTTTGGGTCATTGTCAAGCTGGAATACCCATCCGTGACCCATTTTCAATGCCCTGGCTGAGGGAAGGAGGTTCTCACCCAAGATTTGACGGTACATGGCCCCGTCCATAGTCCCTTTGATGTGGTGAAGTTGTCCTGTCCCCTTAGCAGAAAAACACCCCCAAACACCCCCATCTCCATGTTTGATGTTCATTGGCTCTTTTGCCAATGAACATCTCCATGTTTGATGGTGTTCTTGGGGTCATTAGCAGCATTCCTCCTCCTCCAAACACGGCGAGTTGAGTTGATGCCAAAGAGCTGGATTTTGGTCTCATTTGACCACAACACTTTTACCCAGTTCTCCTCTGAATCATTCAGATGTTCATTGGCAAACTTCAGACGAGCCTGTACATGTGCTTTCTTGAGCAGGGGAACCTTGCCTTGGTCCCAGTTGCCTTGAGATCATTGACAAGATACTCCCGTGTAGTTCTGGGCTGATTCCACACCGTTTTCATGATCATTGCATCTCCACGAGGTGAGATCTTGCATGGAGCCCCAGACCGAGGGAGATTGACAGTTCTTTTGTGTTTCTTCCATTTGCGAATAATCGCACCAACTGTTGTCACCTTCTCACCAAGCTGCTTGGCGATGGTCTTGTAGCTCATTCCAGCTTTGTGTAGGTCTACAAACTTGTCCCTAACATCCTTGGACAGCTCTTTGGTCTTGGCCATGGTGGTGAGTTTGGAATATGATTGATTGATTAATTCTGTGGACGGTTATCTTTTATACAGGTAACAAGCTGAGATTAGGGGCACTCCCTTTAAGAGTGTGCTCCTAATCTCAGCTCATTACCTGTATAAAAGACACCTGGGAGCCAGAAATCTTTCTGATTGAGAGGGGATCAAATACTTATTTCACTCATTAAAATGCAAATCAATTTATAACATTTTTGACATGCATTTTTCTGGATTTTCACTGTTCAAATAAACCTACCATTAAAATTATAGGCTGATCATTTCTTTGTCAATGGGCAAACGTACATAATCAGCAGGGGATCAAATACTTTTTTCCCTCACTGTATTGGGTGCTTTGCACTGCCAAAACATACTTTCATTATTGTTCTGAACCAACACCCATACCAATAAAAATCTAAATAACTATTTTTGCAGGCATCCTCTCTTATTCATATCTAAGCCAATCCAAAACAAACAATTTTGTCAGGAAGTTATAAACAAACTCACCTATATTATTGTCCAAAACTGTATACTATTTGTGAAAAGATTTATGCACAGTGGACTTATAAGCAGCAGGTTATTAAAAAGCCTTTCTTACGTCTACCTTTTGTAGCAGGTTAACTATTATGTCTACCAGGTTCATCATAACATAACCTAAACGTTAACTGTAGTTAAATCCTCTGGTCAGCTCACTGAACCCCTTGAACTGTATTAAATGACTGTTCGTCTCTTAGAAAGCGATGCAAATGGCTATGATCCCTGATTTACTTTGGCCGGTTAGTATTGTGGGAAATAGAGAAACAATGCCATGATTTGCAAACTGGTATTTACTGCTGTTGCGAGGTGGCCTTACCATCTGCCGTCAAGTTCATGCTGGAGAGTTTCCAGTTCTCTTGCTATCATTCTTCAAAATCGCATATTATATGGCCAGCCAAAACTGCATTGATACATTTCCACATGGCAGGTATAGGTAAAATAATTATGCAGCAGAGAAAGCTTGTTACCAGACAATTCAAGTGTATGCACCTTTGCCAATAATCGTAGCACAAGGTTAGGAGCACTAAAGACCTCTGAGGGTAAAGAAATCTATCTGTGTGGGCAATACCAGGCTGTATGGATCCCGGCCGAGATAGAGGCGCCCACGCTTCTCACTCGTACCACACAGCTAACGCCGCACTTTGGTCTCAACTCTAAAATGTACCCTGACTAACTCAACATGAAGCTTATTCTGCAAAATAGGAGACATATTCAGGATTGGGGACAGCTTAAAGAAATATATCTAATATTGGAATTTTATTGTGTAGAAATGACATTGAAATTTTATAGAACTTGTCTTTCTTAAAAATACCTTGGGATTTCGTTAGATTAATATGTGTCTTTTAAAAAACACATTAGTGTGTGTGAAAAAGCTGAAGAATAAAATGTGTTTCTTTTATAGGAACTAATCTTGTCTGTCATGGGAGCTTAGAAAAGATATTGTGAAACCTACTTTCATGTCACTGCTAGATTATGGTAATGTACTATACAGAGTTGTTGAAAGTATGTGAACCCTGTGATGGTAATTCCATCGATAGGAACTCTTAATGGAAGTAAGTACAGAGAGAAAAAAATATCTTGGCATAATTAGCAGTTTATTTGCAAATAGAGAGACGCACCAAAAGCTTACAAAAGAAACCTGTGAGGAATCTCTGAGGAAAATACAGAACAGTGAGTATTTATAAAGTTAAAAGGGGTGTGGTAAGATAATGCACAGCTGTCATATGTCAACAATACATACGTTTTACCCAAAGGGCGGGCTGCCCCCCACCTTATCCCAAGGTACCAAGGACACTGTAAGTAACCTATTAAACTCACACACCATCTGGACAATGAACAGATACACTGATGGTTTACCTATCTAAAATTACTACTTATTACCTAAATAGAAATAATTTTCAGTTTGCGATGATAACCTGGTACCTGTCTGTCATGTGGACAGCGGTCACAGTAGTGAAAAATGAGTGGTTGAGGAGACAGGAAACAAGTGTTGTCAAGTAGATTATGGTCTGGTCACTGGTTAGACATAAATATAATCTGGAATGTGTGAATATTATTTTTGCGTTGTGTTTTAAGATTACTTTGATCATCTGAGAAGTAGTGGATTTTGAGGGTGTTGTGCTAGGTTTACAGAATGGGAAGACAGCTGAAATCAGTATTATTAAACAATAATGTAAGAATATTGTTAGAAATCAGACTTTTCATATAGTGGTTGAAATAATGATCGCGTACCCGGTCAAGGGAGAGAGTAATTCAATTATTTATTAATCCATTGTTCATGATGTTACAGACTCGATACTCGGGCTTACAAACTCAAGCTCATTTCAATCGATCGCAAAGAAAACTTCCGGTTGTCCTTTATTTATAGACATCCCAAACTGCAATACACATCATAGTACTGTAAGCCCATTGGCTAATTACTGTTACGCTTTGAATGAAAGTGACTTCCTGTGTACGGATAAACAGATGGTGTGTTGTAAACTAAACATAACATACACTTCAACATTATGAAGTATATATAGACGGGTGACAAATTCTAGAAAAAACTAAAATAAACCCTAAATGTGCCTTGGCATATATTCAATGAGTCTCTGGAAATCAACTGGAGGGATGGAACACCGTTCCTCTGTAAGCTATTCCCTCATTTGGTGTTTTGATTTGTCACCCGTTTGGCACCCGTCTCTCTACATATGCATACACATACAGTATCTCACAAAATTGAGTACACCCCTCACATTTTTGTAAATATTTGATTATATCTTTTCATGTGACAACACTGAAGAAATGACACATTGCTATAATGTAAAGTAGTGAGTGTACAGCTTGTATAACAGTGTAAATTCGCTGGCAACAAAAGTGAGTACACCCCTAAGTGAAAATGTCCAAATTGGGCCCAAAGTGTTAATATTTTGTGTGGACACCATCATTTTCCAGCACTGCCTTAACCCTCTTGGGCATGGAGTTCACCAGAGCTTCACAGTTTGCCACTGGAGTCCTCTTCCACTCCTCCATGATGACATCACAGAGCTGGTGGATGTTAGAGACCTTGCGCTCCTCCACCTTCCGTTTGAGGATGCCCCACAGATGCTCAATAGGGTTTAGGTCTGGAGACATGCTTGGCCAGTCCATCACCTTTACTCTCAGCTTCTTTAGCAAGGCAGTGGTCGTCTTGGAGGTGTGTTTGGGGTCGTTATCATGTTGGAATACTGCCCTGCGGCCCAGTCTCCGAAGGGAGGGGATCATGCTCTGCTTCAGTATGTCAACGTACATGTTGGCATTCATGGTTCCCTCAATGAACTGTAGCTCCCCAGTGCCGGCAGCACTCATGCAGCCCCAGACCATGACACTCCCACCACCATGCTTGACTGTAGGCAAGACACACTTGTCTTTGTACTCCTCACCTGGTTGCCGCCACACACGCTTGACACCATCTGAACCAAATACGCTTATTTTGGTCTCATCAGACCACAGGACATGGTTCCAGTAATCCATGTCCTTAGTCTGCTTGTCTTTAGCAAACTGTTTGCGGGCTTTCTTGTGCATCATCTTTAGAAGAGGGGTCCTTCTGGGACGACAGCCATGTATTCCAATTTGATGCAGTGTGCGGCGTATGGTCTGAGCACTGACAAGCTGACCCCCCACCCCTTCAACCTCTGCAGCAATGCTGGCAACACTCATATGTCTATTTCCCAAAGACAACCTCTGGATGTGAAGCTGAGCAAGTGCACTCAACTTCTTTAGTCGACCATGGTGAGGCCTGTTCTGAGTAGAACCTGTCCTGTTAAACCGCTGTATGGTCTTGGCCACCGTGCTGCAGCTCAGTTTCAGGGTGTTGGCAATCTTCTTATAGCCTAGGCCATCTTTATGTAGAGCAACAATTCTTTATTTCAGATCCTCAGAGAGTTCTTTGCCATGAGGTGCCATGTTGAACTTCCAGTGACCAGTATGAAGGAATGTGGGAGTGATGACACCAAATTTAACACACCTGCTCCCCATTCAAACCTGAGACCTTGTAACACTAACGTGTCACCTGACACCGGGGAGGGAAAATGGCTAATTGGGCCCAATTTGGACATTTTCACTTAGGGGTGTACTCACTTTTGTTGCCAGCGATTTAGATATTAATGGCTGTGTGTTGAGTTATTTTGAGGGGACAGCAAATTTACACTGTTATACAAGCTGTACACTCACTACTTTACATTGTAGCAAAGTGTCATTTTTTCATTGTTGTCACATGAAAAGATATACTCAAATATTTACAAAAATGTGAGGGGTGTACTCACTTTTGTGAGATACTGTACATAAAGTATATATAAAATGTATACACAGTATCCATAAATGTATAATTTAAAATAATGTATTCATAGGTGGGTTTGTCGGCATAAAGTTTGTTCAGTTGTTTCAATATTATTCCAAAAACAATACATTGCACCTTTCCTACTGTCAGCACTGAAAGGAACCCAAATGCAGATCTGATGAGTGAAGTGCAACAAACAAGTTTATTGTGAGTGGGGAAGATAGGGGAAGGAGAGGGGTAGATTCAAGGGCAGGAGCAGGTGCAGAGTAGTCGTGGGCAAACAGGGGGGTCGGCACACGGGCTGGCGGCAGAGGTACAAGCAGGTAGTAGGCAGAGTAGTATTGGACGGGCAGGAGGTCGATACACAAGCTGGCGGCAGAGGTACAGGCAGGGAGTAGACAGAGTAGTAGTGGACGGGCAGGAGGTCGATACACGAGCTGGCGGCAGAGGTACAGGCAGGGAGTAGGCAGAGTAGTAGTGGACGGGCAGGAGGTCGATACACGAGCTGGCGGCAGAGGTACAGGCAGGGAGTAGGCAGAGTAGTAGTGGACGGGCAGGAGGTCGATACACGAGCTGGCGGCAGAGGTACAGGCAGGGAGTAGGCAGAGTAGTCGAAGGCAGGCGGGAGGTCGATACACGAGCTGGTGATGGTCGTCAGGTGAACTCCTAAGTAACAGGGAGACAAGGTAAATACATACTGAATAGTCTGTACTCGTTTGGCTAGGGCAACGTAACACATACGAATGAGGATCAACGATCCGGCAGGGACGGGTCGTCGGGGCTCCCCAGAAATACAGCTGGTGATGAGTCAAGCGGGAAAAGGTGCGTGATAGGTAATAGGGAGCAGCTGGTACCAGCTCTACTACACGCCCCCCTAATTTGTTGCCCCGACAACCGGGAGAAACCAAAACAAGGCACCTCAAGGGAGGGAGGACGTGACAGTACCCCCCGCCGACGGACGCCCCCCGGGCGGACCACCCGGCGCACAAGGACGGCGCTGGTAAAAGGCGCGCAGCAACCCGGGGTCCACGATCTGGCGCCGAGGCAACCAACACCGCTCCTCCGGCCCGTACCCCTCCCAGTCAATGAGGTACTGGTAGCCCCGCCCCCGCCGGCGGGCATCCAGGATCCGACGCACGTGTAGACGGGACCCCCACCGACCCACCGAGGGGGGGGGTGGATGAGGAGGAGGAGGTAGCAGAGGGCTGAGAAGGACCGGTTTCAAGCAGGACACATGGAATGCAGGATGGACCCTGAGGGAACGAGGCAACATGAGCCTAACCACCACGGGGTTGATGACCTTGTCAACCACGAAGGGACCGATGTATCTGGGGGACAATTTCTTAGAGTCAGTCTTCAGAGGTAGATTCTTGGTGGAGAGCCATACCGTATCGCCCAGGCGGGTGCTGGGACGCGGTGGCGGTTGGCGTGCCGTTGGTACAGACCCGCCGCACGGAGAAGCGCCGCCCGGGCCCTATGCCAGGTCCGGTGGCAGCGGCGTATGTGGTGCTGGACGGATGGAACGGCCAGGTCCTTCTCTTGGGAAGGAAACAGGGGCGGCTGATAGCCATAGAGACACTGGAAGGTGGACATACCTGTGGCGGCCGTAGGAAGAGAGTTGTGGGCATATTCCACCCACGGCAACTGGGCTGCCCAGGTGGTCGGGTTGAATGAGACCAGACATCGCAACGCGGTTTCCAGCTTCTGGTTTGCCCGTTCGACTTGACGATTGGTCTGGGGGTGGAACCCGGAAGACAGGGTAACCGTGGCTCCGATGGCAGTGCAGAAGGTTTTCCAAACAGCCGAGGCGAACTGGGGGCCCCGATCGTCGCATGGCAACCCGTGGACGCGGAATACCTCCCGGACGAGCAGAGCCGCGGTCTCCTTGGCTGTGGGAAGCTTAGGCAGAGGAAGGAAGTGGGTGAATTTGCTGAAACGGTCAACGACAGTGAGTACGACGGTGTTACCCTCAGAGGCCGGAAGGCCTCCTGCTTCCTAACTGGACATACTGATATCCCTGAAGTTTGATTGACTTGGGGTTATACTGTTATGATTACGTGTTCCCTTCATTTTTTTTAAACAGTGTATATATATATATAACCCTGTTTCCAAAAAAGCACTGTGTAAAAAGGATATAAAAACAGAATTCAATGACGTGCAAATCATTTATACCCTATATTCAATAGCAAATAGTACAAAGACAACATATCAAATGTTGAAAATGAAAAATGGCATTGTTCCTTATAAAAAATTTGCCCACTTTGAATTTGATGCCAGCAACACCTTTCAAAAAAGCTGGGACAGAGGCAACAAAAGACTGGAAAAGTTGTGTAATGGAAAAAAAATGGAGGAATAGGAGCATCCCAGAGAGGATGAGTCTTTCAGAGGTAAAGATGGGGAAGGGTTCACAACTCTGTGAAAGACTGCACAGGCAAACAGTGCAACAATTTAAGAATAATGTTTCTCAATGTGCAATTGCAAAGATTTGAGGGATTTCATCATGTACAGTACATAATATCATTACAAGGTTCAGAGAATCCGGAAAAATGTCTGTACCCAAGAGATAAGGCCAAAAACCAATATTGGTTGGCCTTGATTTTTGGGGCCCTCAGGTGGCACTACATTAAAAACAGACAATTCTGTAGTGGAAATCACTGCATGGGCTCAGGAACACCCGATGAGAGTGGCTCGATGATATTTATGTCAGGAGACTGTGATGGCCACTCCAGAACCTTCACCTTTTTCTGCTGTAACCACTGGAGGGTCAACTTGGCCTTGTGCTCAGGATCATTCTTGTGGAAAGTCCATGAGCGTCCCATGCGCAGCTTTCATGCAGAAGAATGCAAATTGTTTGCCAGTATTTTCTGAAAACAAGCTGCATTCATTTTATCATCAATTTTTTACAAGATTCCCCATGCCTTTAGAGCTCACACTATAGGCCTTATTGACCCCTCTCCAAACATAGCGCTTATGGTTATGACCTTAAAGCACTATTTTGGTCATTTTGGTCACTCCAAATTACAGCGTGCCAGAAGCTGTGTGTCAAGGTGTTGTCGGGCATATTGTAACTGGGCTTTTTTGTGGCATTGGCACAGTAAAGTCTTCTTTCTGGCAACTCGACCATGCAGCTAATTTTTGTTCAATTATCATCGTATTGTGCTCCTTGAAACAACCACACTGTCTTTTTCCAGAACAGCCTGTATTTCTCCTGAGGTTACCTGTGTGTTTTTCTTCGAATCCCGAACAATTCTTCTGGCAGTTTTGGCTGAAATCATTCTTGGTCTATCTGACCTTGGCTTGGTATCAAGAGATCCCTGAATTTTCCACTTCTTAATAAGTGATTGAACGGTACTGACTGGCATTTGCAAGGCTTTGGATATCTTTTTATATCCTTTTCCATCTTTATAAAGTTCCATTACCTTGTTACACAGGTCTTTTGACAGTTCTTTTCTGCTCCCCATGGCTCAGTATCTCGCTTGCTCAGTGCATCCACGTGAGAGCTAACAAACTCATTGACTATTTATACACAGACACTAATTGCAATTTAAAAAGCCACAGGAGTGTTAAATTCACCTTTAATTGCCATTTTCACCTGTGTGTGTCACCTTGTGTGTCTGTAACAAGGCCAAACATTAAAGGGTATGTAAACTTTTGATCAGGGTCATTTGGGAGATTTCTGTTATCATTATGATTTAAAAAGGAGCCAAACAACTATGTGATAATAAATGGCTTCATATGATCACTAACCTTAAATAAAAGATGTTTTTTTTGCATGTTCAGTCATTTTTTTTCAAAATCAATGCCAAAATTTCCCAATTTCTGCCAGGATGAGCACAACTGTATATCAGGAATTAATATGCACTCTAGAAATCACTTTTTGCCAAAAAGTATTCAACAAAACTGTTGTATAATGTAGGTTATTCTTTCATAGTTGTGAGCCAATCAACTAAATCGGTCTTGATCTTCCCTCTTCTTTAAAGCCCAGTAAACCACCCCCCACTTTCAGACAACTGCTGTTCATTTTTACAAAAGTGAAGTGTTTAGTCCATAATGGAGTTTAGTCAAAAAGAAAGACTTTCATTGATGACTGTATTTATTGTCGGTTGTACACTATTTTTCTCTACTTCTGAAGGCTACTTTGTCTACCCCTACTGACCAGACAAAAATACTGTAATTAACATCGGTATGTTCTTCAACAGAATACACATTTATTAGACTCCAATGTGAGACGGACATACATTTTCTCATAGACTGTTATTATTTCAAAATGTGTTGAGAAACTGAATTTTCTAAACTTAAAATTATATGGGGAGAGTACAATTGTCCCATTTGGATGCTACATCAATTCCACAGAAATGTATTTAAATGAAGGTATATTTGTTTGACTATATCGTTTTAACTGTTACTATGCTAAAGAGATTTCGAACAATGAATAAATTAATTGAAATTTTATCCTAAAAGTAAACTAAAGTTGTATGATATTTGGGGCACATATAAAATAAAGATAAATCAGGAAGCATGCTTTTCGAATTAGGGTATATTGTTTCCATACACATATTAGGTGCTTTAACTACAACCTTGTTTCCAAAAATGTTGGGACACTGCATAATATGCAAAAAAAAAAACAGAATGCAATGATGCGCAAATCATTTATCCCGATATTTAATTAAACATTTTACAAAGACAACATATAAAATTTTGAAACTGAGAATTTTTATTGTTTTTGGAAAAGTACATTTGAATTTGAGTCCGCAGGACACGGCGTCCATGACTCCCCAAAATAATTTCAATTTTGGTTTTTCACACCACAGGACAGTTTTCCACTTCGCCTCAGTCCATCTTAAATGAGCTTGGGCCCAGAGAAGGCGACAGCGGTTCTGGATCTTGTTCATAAAGATGCATCTGAAAAAAATGTAATATTGTGGAAAGTGTTTTTCCATAATTCAATTAAAAAAGTTACAGCATTAAAATATCCCATATATACAGTGGATATAAAAAGTCTACACACCCCTGTTAAAATGCCAGGTTTTTGCGATGTAAAAGAATGAGACATAGGTAAATCATGTCAGAACTTTTTTCCACTTTTAATGTGACCTATAATGTAAACAATTCAATTGAAAAACAAACTGAAATCTTCGAGGGGGAAAAATGAAAAATAAAAACCTTACAATAAACTGGTTGCATAAGTGTGCACAAAGTGTTATTTTGAGGGGACAGCATATTTACACTGTGATACAAGCTGTACACTTACTACTTTACATTGTAGCAAAGTAGTAAGTGTACAGTAGTAAGTGTGTCATTTCTTCAGTGTTGTCACATGAAAAGATATAATCAAATATTTACAAAAACGTGAGGGGTGTACTCACTTTTGTGAGATACTGTATATAAGACAGTCATGCAAAAACATCCTAATTACTTGGAAGTACAGCAGTTACCAAACACACTCTCAATAGTGTTAGAGATAGCACGGCCTATTAAGAACTGGTCATTGTTCCTTCAATTCTTACTTTTCTGTTTTTTTGTGTATTTTCTTGTCCTGCAAATGAAGGCCTTTGGTCTGGTAGTCCTTGAAAATAAGTGGTTGTAAAGTGAACTATCGAGATGAAAATTTTTTTAAACCAAATGTAATAAACAAGTGAATGTGAAAATGTGTGCACTGGACTTGATGACTACCTAAAATGACTTCCCTAAATAGAAATAATTTTCAGTTTGCGGTGATAACCTGGTACCTGTCTGTCATGTAGACAGCGGTCACAGTAGTGAAAAATTAGTGGTTGAGGAGACAGGAAACAAGTGTTGTCAAGTAGATTATGGTCTGGTCACTGGTTAGACATAAATATAATGTGGAAAGTGTGAATATTACTTTTGCATTGTGTGTTTAGATTACTTTGATTATCTGAGAAGTAGTGGATTTTGAGGGTGTCATGCTAGCTTTACAGAATGAGAAGACATCGGAACTCAGTATTATTAAACAATAATGTAAGAATATGAAGTACATACAGATGGGTAACAAATTATAGGAAAACCCAACATATACCCTTTAATGTGCCTTGGCATATTCAATGAGTCTCATGAAATCTACTGCAGGGATGGAACACCATTCTTATGCAAGCTATTCCCTAATTTGGTTCCCTCCATTGTATATTTCAGATCTCCTTACGTTGTATCATTCTTCCAGGAACCTTAGATTTTCAAATTAGTTCCTTTTAGCCCTTTCACAGTCTCAGATGAAGAAGAAAGGTGATTGTGCCTTTTTGGTTCTGGCCCCTAGACTGTGGAATAAACTGCCCAATATTATCAGGTCGACCCCCATCACAGAGACATTAAATCTCATCTTAAAACTTATTTTTATTCTTTGGCATTTGAGTCAGCCTCGTTGGGAAATGCATCATTTGTTTATTGTGGTTAATCTGTAACTAAATGCCATTAGCTTTAACAGTCAATATTAAAACCATAAAATGATTGTATCAATTACATGAACAAGACTGATATATCTCTGATATCTTACAGGACTGTGCTTCTCTTTCAGCAAGACTGGTGAAGAGATGCTGACACAGGTTGTTGGAGAATCCATCACATTTTCTAATCCAATAAAGAAAAGTGGCTCTTTAATATATAATGGTGATACTATAGCTGGGGTGGTTAAAGGAATCATGGACTCATCCTATAGAGACAGTTTCAAAGACAGAATTCAGTGGGACCAACAGACTGGACAGTTCACCATCAGAGATCTAAAAACCAGTGATTCTGGGATGTATGTTGTGGATGGAAAGGGAGATGACTCCCTTTCCATCCAACTCACTGTGTATGGTAAGAAATAAATGCTTTCACTGCTCACTACCACTACAGTACTACTATTTCTGGATATGTTTGGAGCCTGTTACATTTTGTATTGGGGTTTACACTCACCGGCCACTTCATTAGGTATACCTTGCTTGTATCGGGTTGAAAACCCCTTTTGCCTTCAGAACTGCCTTAATTATTCGTGGCATAGATTCAACAAGGTGCTGGAAACATTCCTCAGAGAATTTGGTCCAAATTGAAATATAGCATTACACAGTTTCTGCAGATTTGTCGGCTGTACAGTGAACTCATTGTCATGTTCAAGAAACCAGTTAGAGATGATGTGAGCTTTGTGACATGGTGCATTATCCTCTTAGATGTAGCCATTAGAAGATGTGGTCATAAAGGGATGGACGTGGTCAGCAACAATACCAGATTCTGACCCTACCATCTGAATGTCACAGCAAAAATTGAGACTCATCAGAACAGGCAACATTTTTCCAATCTTCTATTGTCAATCTTCTACTTAGCGAAATTCAAATTCACTATTTGAATTTCGCTAAATATGTTTAACTTGGTCATATATTCATATGATAATGAGAATACATAAAGCTTGTGACCATACAAACTTGTTGATGTAATTTGTTTTGAGTATGTTTCCAGTTTTTCCCCAATAGTCACAAAATGGTGATTTTTTTTCTAATTTCAGATTTTAAAAAAAGATAGAATGTGTGCATTTTTCATTTGAGACACTGTTAATCTGAACACTTCTATATTCATGTAGATTGTTTTTAACCCAAACTCATCCTCTCCAGAACCTGTATCCAGGCCCATGTTGACAACAGCATGTAATCCGATCTGTTCTGTGGAGTGTTCTGTAAAGAATGACAGAGATGTGACCCTTTCCTGGCACAGTGGAGAGGAGATACTCAACCAGACCAGCAGCCCTGACCTTTCCATCAAGCTCTCACCCTCTGGAGGTGGACATACAGAACAGAACCTCTTATAGATGTGAGGCTGCCAACCCTGTTACCAAGGAGGAAGTGATGTTTCATGTCCCAGAATCCTGCATCGTGACTAAGATGACAGATACAGGTCATGTAGAAATACATCTATTTAGAAAACCATATAATTCCAGTTCCTAACGCCCTTTCCTGCACTCCGCTGGTCATCAACTCAACGCCCTATTCATCCTCCACTCCCAGACTGTCTTGTCTTCCTCATTACACACCTGGTTTCCATTCCTCTAATTATCATGTGTGTGTATTCCTGTTTCCCCCTGTCTTTGTGGCTTATTGTCATGATGCTGTGTGTTTAGAGGCTCAGTGTCTCATGATACAAGTTAGTGGCGTTACTTATTGCCTTTGTATTACGTTTACGCTTTACTTTGGTCTATAGATCTTTGCTTATTTCTACACCCTGACTGGGTATTTGTCCTCAAGTCTTAATCATTAAATGCTTTGATTTTCTTTATTTTGTGACTATGCTGGAAACAACAAGGTAAAAACAAAATACTGGTATCTGGACTGCACAGTACTGCGAAAGTGTAAAATAAATTATATTTAAAAATATTTTTTTTATCTTCAATATAGGTATTCATAATGTGAGGGAATATTTGCCTCTTACTGCTATAACGTGCGTTCTGGTTGCTTCAGTAGTGGTTGGACTTGCAATCTGTCGAAGGAAGGGGAGAAATGTACACTCACAAGGCAGGTATTTAATCATTTAGAGGTCCAAATTCTCAGATCTTTCAGAAACACATATCTAAATCTTTAAAACAGTCTGACAATCATTACTTTCTAGATTAGGTTCTCTGGCTCCTAAAGGTTTTTGTGGTGAGCTGCCACAGTGAATACCCAGGTAGAACATAGGCTTATCTGCATTGTTAAGTAACTGAAGAAATATATTATTTTTTATCTTGCAAGCTCAGGGATTTCAACTATATATACAGTGGATAAAAAAGGTCTACACACCCCTGTTAAAATGTCAGGTTCTTGTGATGTAAAAGAATGAAATAAATCATGTCAGAACTTTTTCCACCTTTAATGTGACATATAACGTGAACAATTCAATTGAAAAACAAACTGAAATCTTTGAGGGGGAAAAATAAAAAATTAACAATAACCTGGTTGCATTAGTGTGCACACCCTTAAACTAATACTTTGTTGAAGCACCTTTTGATATTATTACAGCACTCAGTCTTTTTGGGTAGGAGTCTATTAGCATGGCACACCTTGATGTGGCAATTTCGCCCACTCTTCTTTGCAAAAGCGCTCCACATCTGTCAGATTGCGAGAACATCTCCTGTGCGCAACCCTCTTCAGATCACCCCACAGATGTTTAATTGGATTCTGGTCTGGGCTATGGCTGGGCCATTCCAAAACGTTAATATTCTGCTGGTGAAGCCATGCTTTTGTGGATTTGGATGTGTGCTTTGGGTCATTGTTGTGCTGAAAGGTAAACGTCCTCTTCATCTTCAGCTTTCTAACGGATTCCTGAAGGTTTTGTGCCAGAATTGCCTGGTATTTGGAACTGTTCATAATTCCCTCCACCCTGACTAAGGCCCCGGTTCCAGCTGAAGAAAAACAGCCCCAAAGTATGATGCTGCCACCACCATGCTTCACTGTGGGTATGGTGTTCTTTGGGTGATGTGCAGTGTTGTTTTTGCGCCAAACATACCTTTTGGAATCAAGTTCAACCTTAGATTCATCAGGCCATAACACATTTTCCCACATGCTTTTGGGGGACTTGATGTTTGTTTTTGCAAACTTCAGCCGGGCTTGGATGTTTTTCTTTGTAAGAAAAGGCTTCCGTCTTGCCACCCTACCCCATAGCCCATTCATATGAAGAATACGGCAGATTGTTGTCACATGTAGCACACAGCCAGTACTTGCCAGAAATTCCTGCCGTTCCTTTAATGTTGCTGTAGGCCTCTTGGAAGCCTCCCTGACCAGTTTTTTTTGCGCATTTTCATCAATTTTGGAGGGAGGTCCAGTTCTTGGTAATGTCTCTGTTGTGCCATATTTTCTCTACTTGATGATGACTGTCTTCACTGTGTTCCATGGTATATCTAATGCTTTGGAAATTCTTTTGTACCCTTCTCCTGACTGATATCTTTCAACAATGAAATCCCTCTGATGCTTTGGAAGCTCTCTGCGGCCCATGGCTTTTGCTCTGAGATGAAACTAAGAAAATGTCACGAAAATCCTACTAGAACAGCTGAATTTTATTTGTGATTAATCAGAGTCTCTTAAAATGATGGCAGGTGGTTAATTACTTCTATTTAACATGAGTTTGAATGTGATTGGTTAATTCTGAACACAGGCACATCCCCAGTTATAAGAGGGCATGCGCACTTATGCAACCAGGTTAAGGTTTTTATTTTTCATTTTTCCCCCTCGAAGATTTCAGTTTGTTTTTCAATTGAATTGTTCATATTAAAGGTCACATTAAAGGTGGAAAAAGTTCTGACATGATTTATCTCATTCTTTTACATCACAAGAACCTGACATTTTAAAAGGGGTGTGTAGACTTTTTATATCCACTGTATATATTTTTGAAATACCTGAGCTTGCAAGATAAAAAAATAATATATTTTTTCAGTTACTTAACAATGCAGATAAGCCTAATTTCTACCTGGGTATTCACTGTGGAACAAGTTCTGACATGACATATCTTTGTCTCATTCTTTTACATCACAAAAACCTGGCATTTTCACAGGGGTGTGTAGACTTTTATATCCGCTGTATATTAAGCTTTCAGTTAATGTCTAGCTTATCTTCCTCCCTTTACCTAACCAAATGACATATTAGAGACTGTCAACCATAGTATTTGCCCTGAGTCTTTAAAGAACCTGTTTTGGAGATCACATGGTCTGTGTATCTCTTTCATTTAGTCACACCCTCATTTTGTATTTACTTTACTCTGTCTTTATAGATCCATCTGAAGGAGAACAACCTGACATTCAGTATGCAGAGATATCTCACATTATACCAACCAGAATTCAGGTTAGTAATAATGCTAGAGGCTGATAGACATACTGTTGGAATGTCAGTTCAGCAGATTTTTGAGTCATTGTGGCTACAACTCTAGGCTTTATTATAGACTAGAGGATAGCGCGATCTCAGTTGATACCTAAACTAACATCAGTGCAAGTTATGATATGGTTGGGTACCACAGTGAAAAGTCACAAAGCAATTTTGTATGACTTTTATGTTCCAGTCTATTAATGTATTTGCGTAGTCAGTTGTTGTTCTAAACTGGCTTTGTGGCTCCTCCCACTGGCTGTACTATCAGTTCTAGATGTATGCTTTGTGTTGCGTTACTGAATGCAGAACAATGAAATTATAACAGAGCATCATGTGTCCTGTTACCTTCTTCCAACACAAAGTATGTAATAACGACACACATTATCCTTTTTTCTCTTCCTTTTTGTTGGATTACTTCCCCTTTTCACTCCTCTCTCTACCCATTTATCTCCTTTTCTTCTTTACTTCTCTCTGTCTAGGATGAACGAGTCGATATATCAGAACTCGATTCACCTAGAGGAACTGAACTGACATCAGTTTATGATAAACTCCAGCTCCATCGCATGGCGGACAGCAATGATGTTAAGACTGCATGAAGGAAAGGTGAAATTGAGAATCTGACAGATGTCATGTCATTTCAAGTGTAGTTACTTATAATTGAATAAGTGTTGTGATGAGATCCAACTCAATAGCTGTGCCTTAAGGGGGCTATCACACTGACAAGCAGAACGCAGAAACCTCTATTGTTTTCAATGTATGGCTGATGGCAGGCGTTCCTCTCATCCCGGTGACAGATGCAAAAAAAAAAAAAAAAAAATTTCCTTTTGCCTCTTTCCGCCGTCTTGTAGCCATTTAGAGAGGCCATTTAGAGGTCTGTTATGGCCGCAGTGGAAGATCTGATTGGGTCCTATCGAGTACTATATGAAACCACTTCGGGGTCACAAAAAGATGCAAACAAAAAATGCTGGGCATGGGGGAAAACATCTGTACACGACTTGGAATCCCTGGTAAAATTGATGTGTGCCCATATGTAGTACTCACCATTTTGGTAAAAAGAATAGCGATGAGACTACACAAGTGCACCATTTTGACCGCTCATGGTCTCATTGCAATAATTTCTTTCCAGAAATGACCAGTCCTATATGTAAGGAATAAGGCAAAAAGGTTTGTGATATTTGGCCAATATGCCATGGCTAATAGCTGCTCTTAGACATTACACATAGCATTATAACAGATCATGAAAGTGTGGAACTGAACTGTGGAGCTGTAATCCCGGCCGGTTCGTAGACCACTTACTACTATCTTCTCTTATCATCATGGTTCAAGCCGCTGTTACTACCAGTGGTTGACTTTTTTAGTGTGAAAGCCCCTTTATGTTATTAGTAGGATGTTCCATCTTAGTGCATTTTGTCTAAACTGGCTGAAATGCCAGTGAGATGCCGGTATCTTTTACTTGGCCATTGTTTAGCTTGGCAGTGTGTACTCATCGTTAAACGAGCAGGTGTAGTATGTAAGAGATTCCAGTCCATAGTAGGCTATGTTAGAAAAGAATGATATTTTAAGCACTGAAAACATTTTGGAGCAATAAAGCTTTTAGTTTAATCTTTAGCCAAACCAAACTATATATCCCTCACAACACCTTCCCCATATGCGTGAGTGTTACCTTGTATGCTGCTCTGCCTCAGTGAAGTGGGAGTTAGAACATAAGCGCCAAGTGGAGACAAGGGGTGCAGACAGTGATGGGAAATCAAGGCTTTCTGAAGCATTTTAGGCTTTTGTCAAATTGTACCAAATAGGCTTCATTCTTTTGCTTTTGAACTCACTGCACGGTGGGGACACCTACTGGTCAGAAATACATATCCCATGTTCAATAGTTTTAGAGACTTACTGTTCCATAATAATGGGAAGCTAATATTTATGAGATGCTGGCACAGAGCTTCTGTCAGAATATGTTTTTCATTTTGTTTGAGGAAGAAATGTTGGTTATTCTGTAGGTAATGCAACCATTTCAATAACATTGCTTTCACAAAACAATTAAGTATCAATGTGTTTGTCAGTTCATTGGTTTTGTGCACATTAACAACCAAGCCTACTCATTGTTAAATGCCTGCAATAAAATTCTCTGCTACAGTAAACAGCACAGCATTTAAAACACCTTCATTAAATTGCTGCTACCCAATCATATCAGGTCTCTTTCATTCACCATGTTTGAGTCCTGATAGACAACACCCACAAATGGACAGATAGAATGAGGCCACAGTTGCTTTACATAAAAAAAGAAGGAAACTAACTGTATATAGTCAACGTACCGTAGTGGATTCCATCAACCCCCGAAACCCTTTCATGTTATAATGTGTATCTCTGCCCCATCTATGACAGCGTGTGGTTATTGCTTCTTTGTTCCATCCGTGGTCAGTAGACTGTTCTCATTCTGATGTGCTTATAGGAGAAACCTTCTACCATGAAACAGAGATAACAACACAAACCATGCTCTGTTGCTGGTACCCACTATAGTTCTTTATAGAGCAACATAAAATATATTAACTTACAGTAAGTTTATTTGAATAACGTAGTAAAGAAAACATATTATAACATTTCATAATCTTTCCAAAATATCCTTTATCACCAAATGATGGTAATGTGTGTTAATATGTTGGTGATCTCAAAATGTATTTGTATTGAAAAAAAAAATCTCTGCATTTCAACACTTTTGGCAACCTGAAATGGGAGACTGTACAAAACATGCTTTAATTTATGGTCTATCTAATAAATGGATGAAAATTTAAGCAGACAGTCTGCACTTTCACATATACAGCCCCGGAAAAATTAAGAGACCACTGCACCTTTTCTTTCCTTTCCAAAAAAGTTGACAGAGTTGACACTTAAAAGTTAACAGAAGGGTTAAAATTAAGAGACCACTGCAAATTGAACACTTCTGTTCCTCACTCAAAACTTTCCTTTCCAACTTTTTTGGAAAGGAAAGAAAAAGGTGCAGTGGTCTCTTATTTTTTTCCGGAGCTGTAGTTTCAAAATCAAAGTCCTGGAATACAAAGCCCAAAAACCTCCAAAATAAGAGTTCACTTTGTTATTGGTTCATGAAGAAGAACAAGATAATTGAATGATCGTATTTTTGAAGATAATGAAAGCAACAATTCTAAAAATAGAGCTTGCTGGGAAATATGACCATGGTTAGGATTTTGTTTATTACCAACAACACTGAGGTTATTTTACATCACTCTGCACAGTGTTAATTCCTGAATTAGCACAAGTGAAGCATGGACATTGTTCTTTGAGCTATTAAAGGGACTGTGTGTTCTTGATGTCCAATTATGGCCCTCATTCCACAGTATGTTCTGAAGAGTCAAAGATCAATACATGTCATCCGATGTTCCTCTTGCCAAACCCTTGTGATTCATCTCACAGCGCACACCCAACCAGGCAGTATTGTCTGACATATCGGCACTGGACGAGAGTAAATTTCCTAGCCAAAAACCACAACTGAGTTTACAGGCACCTGACTCTGGTTACACTTCCCAAAACATAACCAGGGATGATAACTCTGTTCAAAATCCTTCAAACATCTGGCCACAATGACACAATTGCAAATAATGATACCTTGGTGATATAGCCCAACTGCTTTGTTACTGATTGTAGAGTGTTGCAAGTTCATCCAGGATCCTAAATCTAAACATGATGCCATGAGTATACCTTAAGCGACATAACAGTCCTGAGTAGACCTGTAGTATAACTAAGAACTATTCAGTTAGCTCCAGTAGGTTGTATTCATTGCGATGGAAACCACATAGGTGTGCAGGAAAGACTGTGTGAAGCTTCTCCGCTTGGTAAACCGCTACTAACATTTGACTCAGAAGGCTGATCACACGACATGACTGATATGAAAGGACATTTGTTGTCACAACCAGAGAAAGGCACATGAGCTACTTTACTTTTGTGACGGTGAGGTGACGGATTGTTCCGCCATCTCCCGCATTCTCCGGTTCACCAACAGCCATGAACTCATCCCGGTCCCATTTATTTGTCTTGTCTTGTCATTCATTGTTCACACCAGGTCCCAATCATCCCATTAGTATGTGTTTAAATGTTCCTCCTCTGCTCCCCTCAGTTGTGAGTCATTGGTTGATGTCGGTTGACTTACGTAGTGAGTGTTTATCTATGTTCATTTTCATTTTTTGCAGTTTGCCTCGGTGCTCTGTGTTTTCTGTTTTGTTGTTTTGTGTGTGTCTATTTACCATTCAAGAGTACGCCGATCTGCAACCTTTTGCCTACGCCTGGTCCGCTTCACCCCACTACACAACCCTGACAGAATGACTGACCTTAAGGACCAAGTTACTGCGAGGCAAAGTTGGACGGTAGGGGAACTCCTCGGTTGGCCGGACAGTGATACAGAGGAGGAATACCCCTACCGTCACCCCCTGCCCTCCTGGGCTGAAGGGGACTCGGAAGAGGAAGAATGCTTATATCAATACCTTCCAGTCCCCTTGCTGGCACAGCAGAAACCCCAAGGAAAAAGGAGAAGATGAAATAGGCGCAAACGGGCCAAAAAGCAGCCCCAAGATTTTTTTGGGGGGGTGCTGTGTGGGAGCGTGGAGGACGTCATGCGTATGGCCTTCAGGGAGTGGGAGCGCTGCCCAGGAGCCGCAGCCAGCGCCCCCCGCTGCCCAGGAGCCGCAGCCAGCGCCCCCCGCTGCCCAGGAGCCGCAGCCAGCGCCCCCCGCTGCCCAGGAGCCGCAGCCAGCGCC
>JACXGI010010705.1:0-26913 GCA_016801175.1 Esox masquinongy
GAAAGTTTCTGATTTTTGCAATGTTTCGAAGATGAAAATAAGCAACTCTTGAGACATATTTTATATGTTCATCAAAGGAGAGGTCAGGGTCAAGGGTAACGCCGAGGTTTCTTACAGTTTTTTGGGATACAACCATGCAGCCGTCAAGGTTCACAGTGAGATCTGCCAACAAAGCTCTTTGTTTCTTGGGTCCTAAAACAAGCATTTCTGTTTTTCACAACTACTGTTTAAGTTGGCAAAACGACACAAGGATATGTTTGACCAGGCCATGTTCCAGGCAAACATTATGTGCCAATGGAGAACCCAGAATGTTGTCTGCTTACACATTTGCAAATTATAAAGTACTTTTACAAAGAAGTCAGATGCTAAGTAACGAACAATGCAGATGGATCTTCAGTTCCTGGTGCGTTCACTGTGCAAAAACAAGACAATCATAGGTGGAGAATTTACTGACCAGGAAGCCAAATGTTAAAGCTTTTCTCTTGTTCAGTACGAGATGCTTCACGTCACTCCCCCAATGGGACCCGTCTCTGCGGTTAAAGCGTCCTCATTGGCTGATGGGGCTGGCTGGCTGGATGTCAACAAAGAGACCCTTCAGCACAAGAGGTACCCCAACGTGTTTGGGATCGGAGACTGCACCAACCTGCCGACATCCAAAACAGCTGCTGCAGTGGGTAGGTGGCCACACTTTTTTTGTAATTTTCCACTACAGAACATAGTGGTACGAGCTTTACGTGCGGTAGAAGGCACCATGTGAGGAGAAAAGGTGTTTTTTGACTCTTCACTTGACAAGATCAAGAGGCCCAAGAACCCTGCCGACATGTACTAGATTTTTTATTGCACATAGGGAAGACCATAAGTAAAAATATGTCCTGTCGTATTTTATTTCCAGCTGCACAGTCTAGTATTCTGGACAGAACGATTTCAAAAATCATGAAGAATGAAAAGCCCGACAGAAAGGTACCGTACTTAACACTTGAGCAAAATCTAACCTGTTTTTAAAAATTACAGATCAAGTGTTATTATGATCTAGAATACAAAATGGGAATATAATGCTTAAAAATACTTGTGTTTACAGTATGATGGTTACACTTCCTGCCCTTTGGTGACAAGCTACAACACAGTCATTTTGGCTGAGTTTGACTATGACGGACAACCATTGGAGACATTCCCCATTGACCAAAGCAAGGAGAGAAGAACCATGTTCCACATGAAAGCTGATGTTATGCCTCATCTCTACTGGCATGGACTTCTCAAGTAAGTGGCACAGAGAATGACTGGGTGGTTCATAAGGAACAAAAAAACTAAATCGACCTGACTGTTAAGAAAACCTCTGTGGTTTGGATTCTGTTGCAAAAAGATTACACTTTTTTTCTTTCTCTCCATGCCCAAATGAACATGATCCTTTATGTATCCTGAAGTGATATGAAGTAAATACTGTTATTATAGAGGTCCTTGGTGCAAAGGGTCTTGGTGAGAAATTAAATGCGCCTGAAACTACTTCTAATCTATTTCCCAGGGGTCTGTGGGGTGGACCAGGACCGTACAGGAAAATCATGCACCTTGGGATGAAATAGGATCTCCAATCAGTTCAGGAGTGCTGTTCCAGTCTTCTACAATGTAATAACCACATATTTTATGTATTTTATTGGGTTTGTCGATAACAACTACAATAACTACTTTACGTTTTGTAATTCAATTAATCAAGTCATTGACAAATCTCAAAGCAAATCAGATGTATTACCTTACTACCTTTGATGTACCACGTGGCAGGATTTGTTGTTAGACATTTGGCCTGAGAGTGTCAAAATATTATAATGGATTGTATATGATAGAATTTATTATAAAGGGAGAAATCTCACAATATGCCTAAATTTCATCAGTGCCTACATTTCTAATTTGGGCACTGATGAAATTTCATCAGTGGATCATTTAACCACTTTATACTCCTTCACTACACACAGCTTTACCACTAATGTACCAATCAGCCTGACACTGGCATATGTTCTTATTTTTTCTTCCTTCTACCACTAACTGTGCTGTAAGCTACTTCACTGTGTAAAATTAACTCACTATTACTGGGTTGTGTGGTTGCACCATTGAGCTATCTTCAGATGAATGCACCAAGTTGCTCTGGATACGAATGTAAGTTAGATTACTTCAATATGAACGCAGTACAATTGTCACTCAGAAATTATAATAATTTGATATGAACAGATGTGTATTTTTAATAAATATCAAAATTGTGAAAGGTCTTGTCCCTGAAATTCTTCTATTATTCCAAGATAGATTGAAGGGCCGCATTTACTGTATAACAACCTTGTCTGCATACAATTACCATACAAGGCTTCGCACGTACCGGCATTTCTTATGCTTACTTGTATGAAGAATGCGGTCTGTCTGCGCTTTCCAAAACATCTAAACCGCTGGAACGTTTTTGGAGATGGCTATTAACCTTTCCTAACGTTATAACTGACTACATGAGGTGCGCCTGCGCAGGTCAATTATCTTGGGTTTCATTCTGACAAGGTAGCTAAGATTCTTGTTGTTGCAGCGGGTGCCTTCGGTTTACTCCTGTGCCGCCGCATGCGCTCCGTTTTGAAACAGAACTGAGCTGTCAAACCTTGTCATGTCTGAATATATATGTATTTCTTACCAAATGTTAAACTGCGTACCTGTGACCGTTATTCATTTGTTAATTTTGCGACGGTGGTAGGTAATTATACTTGCATACTGCAATACACATTCCTAGACATCACAGTGGCGCGGGAGTCAGTGTAGACAAATCGAGTGTATCCACTGTTTGTGATGAGGCGGGAAATGGCGTCTAAAGAGCCCGTCGATGGTCTGTGGTCCTAAACACAGCTGGCAAGACAACGACGGGCAGACCTCTCTCGGTGGCCGCCCCGTTGCGGCTACCAGTGGACAGGCCAGCGGCGAGTTTAGTTACGAGTTTTTTTGTACCACCGGTAAGTAATGGTATTTGGCTGTGGCTGGGTCAACATGTTTTTGATTCAAACGATTGTCAGTTAGCTAGCTACTGTAGCAGCGTGAGCTAGCTCACCAACTTGGTGTAGCCAGAGACTGGGTGTAACTAGCTAACAAGCTACAATGAATGCAAACCGCTAACTACCGTAACTGGTTATCAAATGCGCGCTAGGAAGGTAACATTACTGTAGAAGGGTAACGTTTACTTAATATTTATGAGACGTTTTATTTCAGTAGACTGTCCCTGTGCGTGTTAATTGGTTGGCAAAGGTGAAATCGACATTATTAGCTAGCTAACTCCCCGATGGTTACTACTAGTAGTACCATACGAATTCGAACGCAGTGTGGCTTATACACCACTGTGCTGACAGTACTTGGTAACCTTAACTAGCTAGTTCAATAAATGTTAGCTAGACACACTTTCCATATTATTACGTTAGTTATCAGTTTGTCAGTTCGTGTTATGTTGTCTGGTTAGTTACAGTACTTTTGCGCAATATGAATAGCTATCTTACTAGCTAGGTCGTTTGAAAATGACCGTAGTCAAATAATTAGCTAGCTAGTTACCCTTGTAGCTAGCTGGCTAACTCTGGTTACATAACACACTTGCTAGCTATTGCAAGACACTGTCTGGCAAGTGACTACCTAGCCAATTAGTCTAGTCTCATATGTGATTTAATGTCAAATTACCTATGGTACGGCATGTGTCAAGGAATTATCTTACTAAGATGCTAGGTAGTTAGGCCTCTCCCTCTAGCAGTGGCTAACTAGCCAAGTTTGCCAACAACTTCTACAGCTAACAAAGCTAGCAGTACGAACACCGCCCACTTTTCTCAGTGTTGTTGCTACAACCTGCTGGTGGTAGTGTAGTGCTTATGTAGTTACCATAGGTCCTGCTCAGGATGTTCTTGCAAACGTGGAATAACGCGTTGTCTATTAATATATAGGATTTAAATATCTGTTTTGAAATAATCATGCAACTACTGGAAATTAAGATTTATCATCTGTTATCCAATGAATGACTCCAGGACTTGCTGATTTCATCGTTGTTTTGGGAGGGATATCGAATTTATAATACTTATTGATATTTAACAAAACACATTGCTATAGCTGTAACTAATTTAAAACATTTGCTGTAGCTGTGACTTTTCTGCAGGTTTGATATACACTACCATTCAAAAGTTTGGGATAACTTAGAAATGTCCTTGTTTTCCATTACAACATACATGAAATGAGTTTGAATAGGAAATATAGTAATTGACAATGTTAGAAATTATGATTTTTTTAAATTGAAATAATTGTGTCCTTCAAACTGTTTCTTTCATCAAAGAATCCTCCATTTGCAGTAATTACGGCCTTGCAGACCTTTGGCATTCTAATTGTCAATTTGTCAAGGTAATCTAGAGAGATTTCACCCCATGCTCCCTGAAGCACCTCCCACAAGTTGGATTGGCTTAATGGGCACTTCTTATGGAGTGATAGCCTTCCTTCAAGATCCTTTTTACCCTGTACAAATCTCCCACTTTACCACCACCAAAGCACCCCCAGACCATCACATTGCCTCCACCATCCTTGGCCGATGGCGTCTAGCACATCTTTTCATTTGCTCTGCGTCTCACAAATGTTCTTTTTGAACCGAACACCTCAAACCTTTTCTGTCCATGACACACCTTTCCAGTCTTCCTCTGTCCAGTGCCTTTTTATTTTGCCCATCTTAATCTTTTTTTTTTATTGGCCAGTCTGAGAATACTTTTTCTTTGCAACTCTGCCTAGAAGGCCAACATCCCAGAGTCACCTATTAACTGTTGATGTTCAGACTGGTGTTTTGCGGGTACTGTTTAAAGAGATTTATCAAACTAGACACTAATTTATTTAACCTCTTGCTCAGTTGTGCACCGGGGCCTCCCACTCCTGTTTCTATTCTGGTTAGAGCCAGTTTGTGCTTTTCTGTGAAGGGAGTAGTACACAGCATTGTACAAGATCTTCAGTTTCTTGGCTGTTTCTTGTATGGAACTGCCTTAATTTCTCAGAATAAAATAGACTGATGAGTTTCAGAAGAAATGTATTTGTTTCTGGCCATTTTGAGCCTGTAATCAAACTGATCAGTTAGCCTTTTAAAATAATAAACTTGGATTAGCAAACACAACGTGCCATTAGAACATAGGACTGATGGTTGTTGATAATGGGCCTCTGCACGATACGAGTATGTAGATATTCTGTTAAAAATCAGCTTTTTCCCACTACAATAATCATTTGCAACATTAACAATGTGTACACTGTTTATAATCAATTTGATGTTATTTTAATGAGCAGAAATGTAGATTTTATTTTGAAAACAAGGACATTTCTAAGTGACCCTGAAACTTTTGAACGGTAGTGTAGCTACTTGACATCACTGGTTTCCTGTATTCTCAATTAAATCTGTTGTCCTGGGTTCTTGCCACGCTGCCAGCCTTTCATGTAACGTGTAGGATGATGAGGCTGAGAGTGCGAAAAGCTCCTCAGCAGCCCAGCCCCAAACCCGGCCGTCCAACTTCAGCGCCCCGCCCTGCCCAGCTCCAGGCCAAGAGGAAACACTGCGAGGTGGAGGTGGAACCCACATCTCCCACCAGGAGAGGCCTCAGGATGCAGAAGAATGAGACCGGGCTGTTCTCCACCATCAAGAAGTTCATCAGGGGAAATGCTGTCAAGGTGCGTGACGCGTCTTTGCTTAAATGAGAACCCCCCTCCCCCCACAAGTTGATGTGAAATGTTTCCTTTCACTGAAATCAGTTGACGGGGCAAGAAACTGTTTCTTTGGATACCCATTAGCACCCGCCAAAGCAGCACCTACTTGTCCTGGAGTCAATTTAAAACAAGTTACAGTGGTAGCTCAGTTTGTGGAAAATGGCACTTAAAGCATTAGGGTAGTGGATTTGATTACCACGGGGGGCCCAGTTTGAAAAATGTATGCACTCAATACCTTAAATCAGTTTGGATAAGATTGTTTGCTAAATTACTGAAATGTATAAAAAAAATACATTTAACACCATGTTCACAGACCAAATCAGTCCCACAGCGTAACCCATGTCGTTATTCTGAAAACACTGATTACACCATTTAGCTACTGCTTTAGCTGAAAGTAAATGTAATTAATGTACTTAGAGTATGTTTACAAAAGTGTATTATTCCCACCTCCCGATATATGATTACACATCTGTAGGTTAGCTTAAATCTGTAGTGTCTGTTTGATTAGGAACCATCTATCATCACGCTGAAGTAATAATTTTTTATCTCCCAGATGGAGCAGGATATCCCAGCTAAGAGGAGTCGTATTGATTGTAAAGTGGACAGCAGCACCTTGATCACGTCTTCTCCACACCCCCCCAACAAAGCCGTCCCCAGAGGCTGCAGGAGAGGAGCTAACAGGCCCGGTGAGTCAGGAACCTCCATCGGTATAATCAAGAATCTACAGGGTCATCATGAAATCATAATATCCTGTTTTTCCATAAATGTCTGCAGTGCTGATAAAATAAAGGTAATGACTTACTAAATTGTCAAATCCAGTGACCTGCAACAATACTGTTGAATGAAGGACTTTTATGTCCCTCAGATCCAATGACGTTGAACAGTAAGCCCCTGAAGCCCAATGGGAAGCTGGATGTCCCCGTGGATGAAGCCAGCAGTCCACCTCGTACCACTCTGCTGGGAACCATCTTCTCTCCCGTCTTCAACTTCTTCTCTCCTGCTACCAAGACGGGTAACGGGAACTTGCCACTGCTTTTATTGTGGAAGATTATAACTCGTCCCAAATATGCTTAATTCCGTTCTTGGGGTGTCTGTTCCGGAAAAGCAAAGTCGCTTAAAGTTTTGTTGCAAAATGTTTCGTGTCACTCTTAAAACGATAACTTGGCTGCCAGTAGGTGGTAGGCTTGGGGATTGGCAAAATCATCAATAGACTTTGGTGCCGATATGTTGTGATTCTCCATCTTGTATTTGTACAGTGGTTCAGTTATGACTCAGTGCTCCCAACATTACTCCATGTATTCCTGTAACGGGGGGACAAGAGGAAGCAGTGAGGAAGATTAATTTTGATTAGTGGTGGAAGTAGGCGTGCTGAAAATGAATGTATTCCTTATTTAAAAAGATAGAAAAAAAAAAAGTTCTGAAGGAAGAACTGATTTTGATGCAGGTGCAGATAATTTGTGCAACAAATACCACGTGCATGACATCACAAATACCACGTGTATGACATCACAACTTTTTAACATTGTAACTGTGTTGATAACAGGTTTTTAATAGCAACAAGCAATCTCAGGGGTTTGTGGTATATTGCCAATATATCAGTGCTCTGTCCAGGCAATAGAGCAGCCCTTAGCTGTGGTAAAGTAGCCAAATAACGCTCCCCGTGCCTTATTGCTTTAATATCCAGCTAGTATGTCTAGAGAGAGCATTGCTTTGTGGGTTTTGTAGTCAACATGAGTCTCAGTATGTTTCTTCAACAAATATCACACACATTACTTAGAAAATATACATTTTACACACTTGTCACAAGCATTATCTAATCTTGTATAAAACCATGTGGTTTTGGGTGTTTTACCCCTTTTTAGTTGTATATCTAAATACAGTTGTGCTCATAAGTTTGCATACCCTGGCAGAAATTGTGAAATTTTGGCATGAAAATATGACTGATCATGCAAAAAGACTCTTTTATTTAAGGGTAGTGATCACATGAAGCAATTTATTATCACAGTTGTTTGGCACTTTTTTAAATCATAATGATAACAGAAATCACTAAAATGGCCCTGATCAAAGGTTTACATACCCTTGAATGTTTGGCCTTGTTACGGACACAAGGTGACACACACAGGTGAAAATGGCAATTAAAGGTGAATTTCCCACACCTGTGGTTTTTTAAATTGCAATTAGTGTCTGTGTATAAATAGTCAATGAGTTTGTTAGCTCTCATGTGGATGCACTGAGCAGAAATGAACTGTTAAAAGACCTGCGTAACAACATGAAACTTTATAAAGATGGAAAGGGATATAAAAAGATATCCAAAGCCTTGCAAATGCCAGTCAGTACTGTTCAATCACTTATTAAGAAGTGGAAAATTCGGGGACCTCTTGATACCAAGCTAAGGTCAGGTAGACCAAGAAAGATTTCAGCCAAAACTGCCAGAAAAATTGTTCAGGATACAAAGAAAAACCCACAGGTAACCTCAGGAGAAATACAGGCTGCTCTGGAAAAAGACGGTGTGGTTGTTTCAAGGAGCACAATACGACGATACTTGAACAAAAATGAGCTGCATGGTCGAGTTGCCAGGAAGAAGCCTTTACTGCGCCAATGCCACAAAAAAGTCCGGTTACAATATGCCCGACAACACCTTGACACGCCTCACAGCTTCTGGCACACTGTAATTTGGAGTGACGAGACCAAACTAGAGCTTTATGGTCACAACCATAAGCGCTATATTTGGAGAGGGGTCAACAAGGCGTATAGTGAACAGAATACCATCCCCACTGTGAAGCATGGTGGTGGCTCACTGATGTTTTAGGGGTGTGTGAGCTGTAAAGGCATGGGGAATCTTATGAAAATTGATGGCAAGGTGAATGCAGCATGTTATCAGAAAATACTGGCAGACAATTTGCATTCTTCTCCATGTAAGCTGCGCATGGGACGCTCTTGGACTTTCCAGCACGACAATGACCCTAAGAATAAGGCCAAGTTGACCCTCCAGTGGATTCAGCAGAAAAAGGTGAAGGTTCTGGAGTGGCCATTACAGTCTCCTGACCTTAATATCATCGAGCCACTCTGGGGAGATCTCAAACGTGTGGTTCATGCAAGACGACCAAAGTCTTTGCATGCCCTGGAGGCATTTTGCCAAGACAAATGGGCAGCTATACCACCTGCAAGAATTCCTGGCCTCATAGACAACTATTACAAAAGACTGCACGCTGTCATTGATGCTAAAGGGGGCAATACACAGTATTAAGAACTAAGGGGATGCTGACTTTTGAACAGGGGTCAGTTCATTTTTTTTCTTTGTTGCCATGTTTTGTTTTATGATTGTGCCATTCTGTTATGACCTAGAGTTGAATGTGAATCCCATAAGAAATGAAAGACGTGTTTTGACTGCTCACTCATGTTTTATTTACAAATGGTACATATTACTAATTCTCCAAGGGTATGACTAAACTTTTGAGCACAACTGTACCTGTGGGTTACAGAATCTTTCACCTCTCCTCACTTCTCTCCACATCCCACTGAGCGTTCCTTTCTCTGAGCGGTTAAAACGAGATCGAAACACACACATGACCCCCGTGTTTTTCCCTGCCCAGCCACTCCAGGGTCAGACTCCCCGGGGCAGGCCCTGGAGGCCGAGGAGGTCATGAAGCAGCTGGAGTTGGAGGCGGCAGAGGAAAGGACCTCCGGCGCGACGACAGAGGAGATCGTGCTGTCTCCCGTTTCGCCCGCCCCGGTGGTAGCTCTGCCGCGGGCTCCTCTGGCTATCCCGGAACCGCCCATTGAAGAAAGGGAGCTCGTTTCAGAAACAGACATGCCCCCATTAACAGGTGAGGTCTCCGGCCACGCTAAGGAGTGTGGGTATATTTTGTGCAAAGTATGTAAAGAAGTTTTTTATCATTTTCGTAACAAAAGTTTTCGAGGTCATATCATAAATGTCTGTGTGTAGCTCCTGGGTGCAACTCAGACAGCAGTTACCCCCACGCACCCCCCACTGCCCCCGCAGAGGGCTCCTACGAGGAGGACTGGGAGGTCTTTGACCCGTGAGTACCGCTTAGTTTGTCATTATGAACTCACCCAACCAATCAGTTTCATTGTCTATGGTTAAAGGGCCACTGTAGTTGTTGGTTTTATTTTTTGCCGGACCGCGTAAGCGGTGCCGGCCAAGAAGAGCGAGTGTCTCTGATCGACTGACTACCCCTTGTTTAATAGCGCAGTGGTTAGAGACGCGGACCACCAAACGAGTTATTATCACCTATATTGATAGTTATTGTATCAGTGTCATTCACGAATGAAAGAAAAACGAACGTTGTTGTGCCATGAAATAGCTTTGGCATTGTAAAGTTCATCTTCAGTCTCACTAGGAATTGCTCAATTCTTATGACTGTTCCAATTAGTACATTAGTAGGTACTAGTAAGCATATTACTGGCTAATAAGCTGTTAAAACGGCCAGTTGCAAAAGCCATACAGTTCATAGATGCTATTTGTGGTGGAGGTAAACTTAATAAGAAACGTTAGTCAGTTTAACACAGTGCTTAATGGTGTCTAGCGAAATATTCAAACTTGGTGTGATGTTAATGTGTAACAAAATGAGATGCTATACCGACACTCAGCAAATGTATGGCTCCGTGGCTTAGTGGTTAAAGACACAGCCTTTCACGTGGGAGACCCGGGTTCAAATGCAGTGAAGGCAACAACATTTCTGTTTTAATTGCGGGCCAGCTGAACTAGGCTTGTCTGGTTCCTTTTCTGGTTTTGCTTAATAAATCCCATTGATTCTTGAAGTTAAACTTATTTTTAAAACGAAAATAACCGTAAAAAAAAGTTGTCAATCCTTGTATCCAGTGGTCTCTGATGAAAGAAGGTCATATTTCAGCTTCTGAATGTCAGAGAAAACCCAACCATACTCCCATGTTTTCTGTTTTTACAGTTTATTTTCAGGCTGAAAATGGGGGGGGGGGGTGCCATGTACTGAAGTGTTGTATAATAGTCGATCTCAGAGGCATTTGCATCTGAAACGCCTGGCTGTGGGTTGAAATGACAGAACATTTCACACTGCAAAGGATACAGTGCCAATATCAACAGTCTAAAGAACTGCTGTGTTTTCAGGTACTTCTTCATCAAACACGTGCCTCCGTTGACTGAGGAGCAGATAGCCAGGAAACCAGCGCTTCCCCTGAAAACACGAAGTACTCCTGAGTTCTCCCTGGTCCTTGATCTGGTGAGTGTCATACAACTAGCTATCAGTCCTGTATTCCTGAACAATAAATTCATGCTTGTGATGTCAGTTGTTTTTTTTTTCTTCCCCTTTTCACTGATTGGCCTTAGTGACAATTCACTTCTGTAAAATATTTGACGTCATTGGTCAAAAATGAGTGGGGAAATGTGACAATCAGACTGCTTGTGTAAAAGGTGTCTCTTTTTTTTCTTTAATCAATGTTAACTAATTTATTCAGAAGTCTCTCATCCAGAGGGATTTGCAATCATTGCCCTCGACTAACTGAGACAAAACCACCATGAACCAGAAGGTCTACTCTTTTGTTGCTCTCCAGGACGAAACATTAGTGCACTGTAGTCTGAACGAGTTGGAGGACGCGGCCCTCACCTTCCCTGTGTTGTTTCAAGACGTGATATACCAGGTGGGTACTACAAATGTAGAATTTTCAATCTGAGCCAGTTTGCTTGGTTGTAGAATAATCCCGCAGGAAAGGGACATTTTTTTTCAGCCGATTTTCCATTTCTCCTTGAAGGTATATGTGCGGTTGAGGCCCTTCTTCAGAGAGTTCCTGGAGCGCATGTCTCAAATATATGAGGTAAGAACTTTCTACGTATCTTATGACCATGACAATAGGGATCGAAGGTCAGTTAGGTCTTTCAGATCTTAATAAGATGACATGGACAGGAGGGGGACCTGATCATAGATCAGTTGTCCTACCCTCAGACCAGAGTCGTGTATTGAAGGGATAGTTCGTCTAAAAATCATATTTATCCAAAAAATCACTTACCAAAAGTTAGTCTGGAATGGACAGCCATTTTTTCCAACCATTCATTATTCAGCTCTGTCCCCAGCTGTAATTAGCATTCTTAGCATTGTCCAAAGTCATGAATGGAAACTGTGCGTCCCACTACAGCAAAGCTGCATTGCAAGCGGAAAACTACTCCAAAACACTTAAAACTACATTTAGTAATCTGTTGCATTAGCGTAGATTTTTTTTGTTGTTGTTTTTTGTTTAAACTGTACAGTGACCAAACAACCGGCAGAATTTGGTCAGTCCAAACCAGCATTAGCGAACTATTTCCTACAGCCATTCTCACAGCTTGTGTGCTTCGGCGATGACATCATTGGGGTGGGGGTGAACATTAACCGCCAGAAGCTACGCGAGGTGAGAGTTTCTCTAGCTGGCCTATTATCGTGAATATCCTCGGTGGACTTCAGTTTTATTTCATACATTGTGGAAAATGCCGCGATTGTGTTTTGTTTGCAAAGAAAGGATACAAGGGACCTGGGAGAAGAGACTTGGTGTTTTACTCGTCATATCTTAATCTTGACATGTAACACTTCGTTCTACCATTGACATACAATTTAGTTAGATATACAGGTATATTAAATCCTGTAGAAGCTACTCAAGTGGTTAAATGAAATCATATACATTTGTTGTCTACCATTGTCTCATTAGCTTTGTTGACATCAACTGAATAGAAAAGTTTAGCTTTGAGCTAAAGCCTCGGAGTCAATGTTTGTGCACCAAAAACAATGGACTAGACAGTAGGTTTACATTCAAGGGGTTTAGCAGATTAGCTCAGTTCAGATACACATGATTTAATGAATAGAAATTAGACACTTTTTGCATGTTGCTCATCATACTATAGACGATTCAAAAGCATCATCTTTAGTCTGATGCTTTTGAATCGTTTGGCATTAGATTTCACGATCCACAGCTACACCACCATCTTCCGGACGTTCTGGGCATGTGTTCGGGATTAACTGGTTCACCATCATCAGCTGCTGTTCTAGCCTCTAGTTCAGTTAATTCATCTTCTGTGTATTCTGGTTCAAACAAGTAAGGTTCTGTCCCCCGGAAAAAGCCTTCTTCCTGGTTGTATTTATGTATTTTTCTTTGTCTCTGCTGCAAGTAAACTTTGACTGTCCTTTGGTGAATATCAACGACGAAATGGGTAACTTGCTTTTGTTTACTGTGACATATACACCCCTTCCTGAAAGAACGTGCGGATTGATGCAATTGTGAACAAAAACTGACTGGTAAACACAGGAAGAACCCGTTTATTTGAAATGACAGATATATCGTGAAACAACTTATTTTCAAGGAATACAACATCGTCATGTTCTTTGAGTTAAGCAACACCACTAATCTTAGACTGGAGTGTTTTGGAGTAGTTTTCCACTTGCAATGCAGCTTTGCTATAGTGGGATGCACAGTTTCCATTCATGAATTTGGACGGTGGTAAGAATGCTAATTACAGCCAGGGATAGAGCTGAATAAAGGATGGATGGATGGAAAAAATGACTGTCCATTCCAGACCAACTTTTGGTGAGTGATTATTTTTGGATAAATATGATTTTTAGACAAACTATCCCTTCAAAGAGTTTGGTCTGTTATCACTTTTGTTTAGGCGTTTCCTATGAAATGACAGCCAGGTTGAGGGGTTTTTACTGAAGCTATTAGCGTCTGTTTTCATGTAATCATTGTGGATTATGGACCAGGATCACTTTAGTCGTGCCTGGGACAGACTGTCATGCCAGTCACAGGGATCTGTCAGATACAATGTTTTATTTTTTCTTTCATGCTGTTCTTAGTCATTTTTTCTGTTTCTTGCAGATCATTCTATTCACAGCGTCTAAGAAAGTGTATGCAGACAAGTTGCTGAACATCCTGGACCCCAAGAAACAGTTGGTCAGGTAAGTGGCAGAACCAGCTTTAGAAAGCTTACAACCAACCGTTTGTAGCATTACCGCCTACGCCCCAAAATGGCACCTGATTCCCTAAATAGGGCACTACCTTGAACCAGGGTTTTTTTTCTAATGTCAGCTTTATCGCCTGTGAACCAGTGTGCTGTGTAGGGATTGGGGTGTGACTTGGGACAGACTCCTAGCGCGCAGAGCTCATGGATTTCCGCCAGACTTGTCCACACTAGACTTGTCATCCATGTTTTGTCCTCTGTACCGCAGGCACAGGTTGTTCCGCGAGCACTGTGTGTGTGTTCAAGGAAACTACATCAAAGACTTGAATATTCTTGGAAGGGATCTTTCGAAGACAATAATAATAGACAATTCACCTCAAGCCTTCGCCTATCAGGTAAGCCTCCCCACCTCTTCTATTAGTTACATTTAGTGGTCTCTCCCAGGGTGCCGCGCGGAACATATGCCAACCCACCCAGACCCGTAATACTAAACTTCACTGAGGTTGCCCTATTGGTTTGCAGTGTAGAGAAACGGTGGAAGACGTGGAACAAATGAACATAGTATCAGAGCTCTTTTCAATGCAACAAACTGTAGTAACAATTTTAAGGTTGCTAGATTACGTAGTTCCATGATTTTGTCATAGGCAGAGCCAATAAAGATAAACTAGTCAGCCTTGAGGTGACACAGACCTGTCCACCGTAGCCAATCATAGCTACAGTAGGGCTATATGCGAGTATGCCATTTGTGACATGACCCATCTCAGTCACTGAGCTGTGTGTTTGCAGTCTGTAGTGAAAGTGCAAATTTAGCTGAAAAGCTGTCATTAAAGCCAGTTGCTGATGATGATGATGGCAGAACACATCGTTTGTCGCTCCTTGTCACATCGTCCAAGAGCAGCTCCTCAGAACACACAGCTTGTTTTTCCTTGTCACATCGTCTGGTCTGACAAAGCTTTGGGTTATGTCATGCTGATTTATCCCCTGTAGCATGGACCAGTCCTGCCTGGCCTCAACCTGGTATATATTTTTTCGGGGGTGGTGGTGGGGGGGGTTGTTTTCCCTTCGTTAGGTTCCTTGACACCAACTGCGCAACGTTCGAACGCCACGGTGTATCTGATTGTTCTCACTGATCGGGTGCGTCACATCCCGCCTGCAGGTGCCTTACCTGGTTACGTATGTATGGTCCCAGAATGGACCCAGTGAGGGCAGGTTAATGGGAGTGGCCGGGGCGGTCCCCGGGTCCTTGAATGGACCAACGCGTTAGCATGGAACAACTTCCCTGTGGGACGTCTTTCTAGAATGCATGCTTCAAAGGGGTGTGGGTGAGGGGGTAGATGCACCCAATAATCGGCATGTATACCCAAGCGAGTGGGAGCAAACTGGAGTATATTTGTGTATTCTCTCTGTTCCCAACATACTTTGTTTCCCCACCACAGCTTTCCAATGGCATTCCCATCGAGAGTTGGTTCATGGACAGGAATGACAACGAGCTCCTCAAGTTGGTTCCTTTCCTGGAGAAGCTGGTAGAGATGGTGTGTACTCCTTTAAAAAAACAAAAACTAATGACTTGCCTCTAACTCAAGCCTCTGCCTTATGTACTCTCTCTAAAAGTACATGTTTTTCAAGTATGAGGCATTTCTCTGTGGAAGTTGCAAGGGGAGTTTTATTTTAATTTTTTGTCATATATTTATTCTGGAGGCACATAAGGCCCAAAAGCAGAAATTGATTGGTTGCTGCTGTTGAAGGCAGAGCTTGAATTTTAAACTGATTGGATGCTCTATTGTACTCCAGTCTTGTGAGGCTAACACACTTCTGGTTTTCATCTTAATCAAGGACCTATTTAGACCCAGGACAGCATGTAAGTCCTATTAACTAGCAGGTAGACACAAAACACTGACGTTTTTCGGTCTTCTAGGAAGTGAGATGAAACACTATGCTCTAAGCAGACATTTGACTGGAGTTAGTGCTTGTTCTTAACCCATATTTTAAAGAATAACGTAACCGTTTTAAAAGACCGCTCCACTTCCAAAAAAGGTTCATGATGGCTAACATGCTTCAGGGGAGTTGTGAAAGTTCTCAGTTCTCTAAGAACTACATATATATAATACATATTAGGCCTTTTACTATTTCAGTTTGCAGGGCAAAAACAATTTCAAATATGTTTTGATGGCTGCATTTAAAGTACTCTGCTTTCCAGTTTTACTAAAACAAATTCATAAAATTGCACACATGGCCGTGTTAAAACTGTAATGTCTTTGTGAAGTCATTGTAGTGATTTGCTTCCTGCTGGTGACATTTTTTTTAAGACATGTTCTCTCTCCTGTACAGAATGAGGATGTTAGGCCGTACGTCAGGGAGCGTTTTCGTCTTCACGACCTCCTTCCTCCGGACTGAAGGATGTATGTGTGACCCAGTAGGCTAACCCATAGAAATAGAATGTGAATAATTTCAGACATTTGAATTAATGTTCTATACATTCTGTTAATTCTAATTCTATGGGCTAAGGGAAGAAAGCCTTTAACCCAGTGGAGATGTGATTCATGTTCAGCTTACTCAAAGGGGGAGGTTGTTAAAATGGATTCCAGCATTGCCATTACAGATTTAAACATTTGAACAAAACAACATTACATAAGAGAATTTGTAAAAACAAAAGGGGGGGGATTCCGAAACAAAATGCATCTTTTCCATTTTTAAAGCAATGTACAGTTTGAGTATATGTTTTGAATACTCTTACTAAACTGTTATACAAGTTAAACTGTACCCAGAGACTAAGAGCAGTTTCCTCGCAATTGTAAACAGACACTGCCTGGGCTGACCTCTTGTTGGGTCATGTTCGTTAGAGCACAAAAGTTTTAATGTTTGTTACGTGAAAGAAAAGGTTTTTTTTGGTTGTTTTTTTTCTCATTGGACAAGTTGAGGTAAAACCTTTAGAATTCTGACCGTTTTTTTGGTTTGGTGCCTAATGAACACGACTCTGGTGACTTTCTGGAAGATGTTTCATCATCTGCAGCTACAGTTTTGTACTGACTGAACTGAATGTCATGCAGTATTTGAAGAGTGTGAGGAACTGACTGCTCCAGACTAATTTTAACAGGTATGGCCAGTCAAACCTGTACAATATATACACACTCAATTACATGTATATATGACATGTATATATATTTTTTTTCTTCACGTTTTTAAGTTTTATTTTCTTTCGCGCTTTTGATTTTATTTTTTATTTTTATTAGAATGCATTCCTCTTTTAGTTGACTGCCTTTTGTTTTTTGGTAAACCTTCACAAAAAATTATTTTAGTGTTTTTTGTTTGAAGTTAATGCAACAGAGGTGTTTTTTTCTGTTGTCTGCCTGCAAATCTTGTGTCCCAAATGGCACGCTATTACCTGCATAGAACACTTCCTTTGGCCAGAGGCCTACAGGGCCTGGTTATGTAGTGTGCTATAATGATAAGAGTTCCATTTGGATGCATGCTTCTTTTCTGGTCTGCTTTTTAATCCCATTAATTTCTGTCATGTGGTCTCTGTAATGACGGTGCGGTTTTAAACCAATGTTATCTTTGGGAGAAAGTGTTTATGAAATCATGATGTTTTAAGGTTATATGTAATGTAAAATCCAGTACAGGGTTTGACTTGACCCTTCGGAAGCCATAAAAATGGCCCAGATATTGATTTTGAACATTTTTATATGAGATTTCACCCCTTAAAGATGTTTTGAAAAGTCCCTAAGTGAACTGCTCTGTTTTGGGTGTGATTGAGGGAAGGTATGGAGGGCTTTGGAGCTCCTGCACTTTTTGTTTAAAAAAAAAAAAAGAGAGAATTATACTTTTACATCCAGCCCTAATGTAAAGTAAATGTACAATCCTGTCAATTTTGTACACAAGTTATCGCCTCAATTGTTGTCTGGACTATTTTAAAAATCGTAGCACCAGCAAAATCGCCAACATATTGTTTTATCTTTAAATTCTGTTTTCAATGCTGTTCTTAGTCCTGTATGAGTGGGTGGGTGTGTGTATGTGGAACCTATTATGTAAGAGTCCCTCAAAGTTTGGTCGGTAAAGACCGTTCCTGTTGACCCTCTAGGACGGTCACACCTGTTGTATTCAGTGTTACTCCATTGTTTCCTTGATCATAAATACATTTTTATACAATGAATGAAAATGTTTGGATTATTATTATATCATTACAGTATTAAGCAAAATACTCTTCAGAGCAACTTTGTCACAAAAACATTAAAATTAAATGAACTAGCTTACTACAATATCCTGCTTTTCAAAATGCTGAAATGAACCCAGAAATACCAAACATTCTAACTTGTGACACTTATGTACTATTTGAATAGGTGTTTTTGACCAACAAAAATCGTCCGTTCAGTAGATGATACAAGATAGATCGGGTACATAAATACAATTCACTGCTGAGACAGCAATTCACAATAGGGTCTCTTGTGATCAGTAAAATAAAACCACCCTTATATTCAGTGAACTCAAGTTATTCGTTTTGTTTACTTAGAATCAGTTATACAAGAACAGAATCTGAAAGTATGTTTTAGCTTGGTATAATGCTATGCTGTCACTTAATGGGGAGCAGCAATGACTGGAAAAGAATAATGGGGTCATGAGAGCACGGCGCATTTATACGTAGTTCTTGTTCTCTCGGAACCAAATAGCTTCGTAACGGTTGTACACCCACGGAATTCATTCACATCTGACACAGGCAAAATGGCGGAGGGAGATTCATGGGGTAAGAAATTACATCTGTGTGTATGGGACAGAATTTAGACACAAACATTGGCAATAGAAATACACGTAATTTACATGTGTGCATTGTTTATCTTAGATGCTGACACTTTCGATCCGGACGAGCCGGTTATGGTAACCAAGAAGGCTGTTGTGGCCGATAAATGGGAAGGCGAGGACGAGGATGAAGATATCAAGGTAACTAGGCACCTACTGCTAGTAACGTTACCGGTTCTGTAATTACTTGGCTAATTAAATCAGTCCTCGTTGACTTTGAGAACACCTAGCCGAGGACCTACCGTGCAATATTCGCGTGTTGTTTATGTAATCCATATGATGTCTGCTGTGGTACCTGCTGTTGTCGAGCTAGTTGGCTCCCCTTAACAAGTTTAGTGTTGGCTAACATTTGTCTGGTGCGTGATCCCTTGCCTACTGCTGTTGACGAGTCATGATGTGGACAGACTCTAAAGAGTGTCAACTGACTAAACAGAGCCCGCTAACCACAACTATTACAGCTTTATTAACCACCATAGGATGACAGCTGTTGGATAGCTAACTTGAAACCTAGGCTAGGAACTCCCCTATCCTGATTGTCACGATCTAAATTGGGCACCAATTGAAAAGGGAAAACCAAAAAACACCAGGCCCTCCTTAAATTGACTTGGACACGCATTGCTAGCCAATTAAGTATCTGTCAATATTTAGTTAGGTTATAGTTGTCAACTGGGTAATCTGCGGTTTGACATAGATGAGCATCGTATTCACCTCTGTTTACTTAAAGAATAACATCAGAAAGTAGATGTCCCAAGTGGGGCCAGCTAGAGTGACAGAATATACAATTATGCTAGCTAATGACAACTGTCACGTAAGGCTAGTAGTAATGACCGATGATGTACAATGAATAAGCTAAATTGGAATAGCTTTGGTGGTGAATAAAATCTGGCACTTTCTGATAGCTACTGTTGTAAAAAGGCCTTTAAAAAACATAATATTAATTGATACATGAGTGGGTGCAACATTCCTTGTCTCTAAGGTCATTGTCTCATCTGTATACTTTTTGTAGGATAACTGGGATGATGAAGAGGAGGAATTAAAGATTGCAGAAGAGAAAAAAGCAGGTGCACACGTTTAGCAGTCCAGTTCCTACGTACATTAAAGGTTATTATTGTAGTTCACGTTCATTAACATTTATTCCATTATCCTCGTAGCAGAGACAAAACTTTCAGAAAAGAAGAAATTAGCTGAAAAAATCAAAGAGAAGGAAAGTTTACAAAGGAAAAAACAAGAAGAGTTGAGAAAGAGGGTAAGTTATTTTGCCTATGTGATGTCTCAAAGGTCTACCAAAGTATGCTTCTAAATATATATATATATATATATATATATATATATATATATATATATATAAACCACCCTTATATTC
Organism: Esox masquinongy; assembly: GCA_016801175.1. Lineage (NCBI taxonomy): Eukaryota > Metazoa > Chordata > Actinopteri > Esociformes > Esocidae > Esox > Esox masquinongy. Next base: position 19,788 of record JACXGI010010705.1, read on the forward strand.
AGTGAACTCAAGTTATTCGTTTTGTTTATATATATATATATATATTATATATATTATATATATTATATATTATTATATATATTATTATATATATTATATATATTATATATATTATTATATATATATTATATATTATTATATATATATATATATATTATATATATTATATATATTATTATATATATATTATATATATTATTATATATATTATATATATATATATATATATATATATATATATATATATATATATATATATATATATATATATATATATATATATATATATATATATATATATATATATATATATATATATTGCTGTTGGATCTCAAAGTATATTTCTCATTGCTTGCTTGGTAGTTAGAGGAATCCCAGGAAACAGAACTCACGCCAGGGGAGGAGCTAGAAGAAAAACTCAGAGTCAAGAAGCTACAGGAGGAGGCTGATCTTTTACTGGCCCAGGAAGCTTTCGGTAAGGGAGCCGTATCTCAGTTGTTGGCCTTTGAACAGGAACAGTTCGGATGCAGTCGAAAGCATTTGCACCCTTGCCCTTTAAAATTAAAAGTACCGGGCAGAATGTTCTGTTATCTTTTCAAAACTGTTTGAATTGCGGGTTCTTCCCTGTAAGCGCCAGCACCTACCACAAGGGATTTACACAGTAAAAAGAAAATACCAATAACCAATAGATTTAACCTTTTTAATAATTTAGTGAAATAGAATTTTCAAAAACTGGCTAAAATATCACTTTTAAACATTAATATTTGCTGTTTACTCGTACCCAAATGTTGTTGTCTTATATTCGTTTGGCCAAAAGGTGAAATAACCTTAAACAACCTCACCTCAGACTTCACGTTTGGAAAAATGCTGAGTTTGAACTTGCAACTGCAAGTCGCTGTGGATAAGAACATTCTCTAAATGGCTAAATTATCCGAAGCCTGGAGAAGGACGGAGAGTGCCTGTCAGCAGTCTACTGACATTAATACATGCTGTGACTAATGTTAACAAACCCACTTATGTCAAGCTATGCCCACACTGCCTACACAAAAAACAGCTTTTTTAAAAGTACCTAATTATAAGTAATTGCGTCATATTCTATAGAGATCGGAAAAATCTCAGCATTTACTTTAAACTTCCAACTTATGGCCTGACCGTGTAATCGGAGTGGCGTGAGAAGAGCGAATGTCACTGACTTGACTACGCATTGTCAAGCAGCGTAGTGTTTAGAGATGCAGACTGCCACGCAGGAGACCGGATATCAAGTCTGGCAGGGATAAGAAAGATTAACTGAGGATAAGCTGTCTACATGCACCGGTAGCTACATACAGTAAACCAAACAAACCAAAAGGAAAATTCAGCCACATCAGCTGAGCTGTCTGTGAAGGCAGGATATTCCCCAAAATGCAGTCCCGTTTTCAGGCCTTTGAAATGCAGAGCTAAAATCCACTAGTATGGCATTGTTTTACACTGTCTTATGATCTTACTCATTTCAGCTGTTGAATTGATTTACATTCCAGCCTGCCTAAAGTAACTGCGGAATTCATCAACAGAAACGCATGTCTTAAAGGTTCCCTATTCAGAATTTTCCATTTAAAATATCCTATAATAACCCTTACATATTATTAGTTTACGTTAAAAACAGGCTCTGGCAGTGTCAGGACTGACATGATCCCCACTGCCATGGTTGCAAGTAAAACATAGAAGGCCGGGGCGTTCGTAGGCATGTGCTTCCTTGAAGGTGTGTGAGGTGAAGGCCAATGACAAGCTTTGTTTGGGTTTATGTAGCCCACACTGAACGCTCCAGAAATAAAAATATACGTAAGCTACGCGAGCATCAGACAAAGGATTGGAGTAAAACAAGGGTGCATTCATTAGATTGCGAGAGCTGAAGTTTGTATGAACAGTGATGCAGAGTTGGCTACTTTTTTACTTGACAAGTAAGGTTACATTACTTAACTCATTTAGCTAGATGGTTAGATAGCTAAGTGAAAGTTACTAGGGTGACCAGACGTCCCGGTTTGCCCGGGATTGTCCCGGTTTCTAGCTAGGTGTCCCGGGTCCCGACAAATATCTGTAAAACACTAAAATGTCCCGGTTTTCGACGTTCACTACCAAATTGTCTAGGTTTTCACCAAAATAAGAACACTAATGTTTCCACATGCGAATCGGAGCCAAACAAACAAAGCAACAAGGAGCGGGAAAACACACGACAGTGAAAACAGTAACAAACTGCGCCTGCTCTACTAACCACAAACGCACAATGACCAACATGCGTGCATGAACGTGCGGTAGGCCTACACCAGGGTCCCGGTTGCGGGGTTTGAAAATGTGGTCACTCTACTAGATTGATGACGGAGAAACAGTTATTCGACGTGGAAAATCATTCGATGTTCTTATTTATTTTATTAGTATGAGCGCATAAACATTTCAGGAACGTTTCTCTAGTCTTTGGCCGAGACGATAAGGTTAACTTTAGTTAGCTAAGTTATGTGTCCGAACAGACACTCCTTGATTCCATTTGATGCTGGAAAATAGTGCCACAACCTGGTGTTCTCTGCAAAAGATAAAGAAAAAAAACTAGCATGCATTTTGGGTTGTTTGGCCAAACCTAATACACAAGCGACTATTGTTCAGAAGAAGCAATTACATTGCCTTTTAGTTAGATTCAGCCTTGTGCAAACTGGTAAAAACGCGGATATAATTGTTCCAACTAGTGCTAGCTAGCACGATTAGGGTTTCAAGTTCGCTAGCTAGCTATCAACGAGTCTGAAATATGGCAATGCATCTAACGCAATAGATAGCCCAGATGACGTTTTGATTGATTTGGCGATTTACTTTGTTTATTCTGTGTTCCGTAGTTTTGGAAAGGACCCATCAGCTTCGACCCCATCTAAAACGAATGTCTGTGTTCATTGCTCCAGCAATCGGCAGTTGCAGCTTACACTGCTTCAGACCTGTCAGTATGCTCTTAGTAATGCTAATGTAGTGTCAGATCCAAATGTAGTTATAGAACCGATATTCTACTCATTGCCGATAGGTGGCGTAAACTTGCATAGGGCATCTTTAAAGGTTTAAGTTCCAGGCAGACAATGCTGTATCGTGCAGGTTAGCTAATTGAAAATCAAACATGACATTAGGTATGTTTACAGTAACACGTTTATCCCTTAAGCCTAGCACATGCTTGTTTTAACAATGAAGACGTAAACAGACCCCGCATCTCCACACATGCTGATATCACATACAACATCACCCATAGGAACAAAGTCTTTGCCACATCTCACAACAAAGATGGCCTTGGCCCATAAATAGCTGCTCTTCAAGCCCCCTCCCTGCTGGCTCACCACAGTCACTTTCACCCTGCGGGCCTGCTGAAAAGGGCTTGCCTAGTTTCCCCCCATTTTGAGTGATATATTTGATCATTTATATTTCAGTGATTCTGTAGAAGCTATTGTCTAGTGTGATCACAGGCTCAATGAGGGCTAAATGCCTTGCTGAAGAGCACATTAACAGATGTTTCACCTGGTCTGTTCACAAGATTGGCAGCTTGATGTCAGTTGAGATACGTTATTAACTGTTTGTTCGTTGTGCATCATGATATTGTCAGTTAGGGGTGTCGCCATATACCAGTAATGACGATAACCGTGATATTTAAAAAATGAAATATTGATATCATGTTAATAATACACATGATAATACTAATTATTATGATAATACTAAGTTGTATTTTTCCAAAAACCCCTCTCGGTTTTTCGATACCTTATTCATGTCACTTATAGACAAACGATGCATGTGCTTAAACAAGGAGACTGGACCTATGCACTGGCGTTGTAATCAACTCGTTAGCCCCACTACTACCCCCGGGAGAGATCCGCAAAACGCGCCGGTTTTTTTTTGACATTTTTCCAAAAACTCCTCTCGGTTTTTCCATAGCTTATTCATGGACAAATGATGCATGTGCTTAAACTACGAGCCTGGACCTTTACACTAGCGTTTGAATTAACGCCTTTTCGTAGCCTATTCACTAGGCAAAAATGTTTTGTATTTTTCCAAAAACTCCTCTCGGTGTTAGGCCTTGTGTATCTTTTGTTTAGCAGTTCATCTGGTTGCCTTTTCACTATCCATTAAGTGTAATTGTTCTTTTTGTACGCTTTTAATTTTTTATTTGTACAGTTATGGTTACAGACTCTCTCCACCTCCATACACTCATATTTTGAGTGTAATTAATTTGCCAAAAAAGAGAAAAAAAATCCACATTAAACAAAATTGAAGATGAATTTGACTGATAGCATTTTTTTACTTCAAATTTTCTATAGATACCACGATAATATCGTTACCGTGAATTCTTTTGGCCACGATAATCGTGTAGCGAAAATCTGATATCGTGACAGCCCTATTGTCAAGAATAAAATACACTGCTCAAAAAATTAAGGGAGCACATAATCATCACAGTATAACACGAAGGCAATAAACCTCAGGGATATCAATCTGTCCAGTTAGGAAGCATAAGCAATTGTGAATCAATGTCACCTGTTTTGGTGCAAATGAAAGTGACAACAGGTGCACTGGAGAGGCAACAGTAAGACAATGGTTTTGCAGGTGGTGGCCACAGACAATTGCTCTCTCCTTATCCTTCCTGACTGATTCTTTTCTAGTTTTGCATTTTGCTAGTGTCCTTGTCACTACTTGTAGCATGAGGCAGTGCCTGCAGCCCATTCAGGTTACACCTCCAGGATGGCACATCCATGCGTGCTGTCGCAAGAATGTTTACTATGTCTCCCAGAACAGTCTCAAGAGCATGGAGGAGATACCAGGAGACGGCCGTTACACAAGGAGATCTGGACAGGGCCGTAGAAGGGCATCAACCCAGCAGCAGGACCGGTATTTGCTCCTTTGTGCGAGGAGGAACAGGAGGAGCACTGCTAGAGCCATACAAAATGACGTCCAGCGGGCTACTGGTGTGCATGTTTCTGACCAAACTGTCAGAAACAGACTCCATGAGGGTGGCATGAGGGCCTGATGTCCTCTAGTGGGACCTGTGCTCGCAGCCCAGCACTGTGCAGCTCGATTGGCATTCGCCAGAGAACACCAGAATTGGCAGGTCTGCCATTGGCACTCCGCTCTCTTCACAGATGAGAGCAGGTTCACACTGAGCACGTGACAGACGTGAAAGAGCCTGGGAACGCCATGGTGAACGTTATGCTGCCTGCAACATCATCCAGCATGGCCGGTTTGGCGGTGGGTCAGTGTTGGTCTGGGGAGTTATATCCTTGGAGGGTCGCACAGACCTCCACGTTCTAGCCAACAGTACCCTGATTGCTATTACCGGGATGAAATCCTCAGACCCATCGACAGACCTTACACTGGTGCAGTGGGCCCTGGGTTCCTCCTGGTGCAGGACAATGCACAACCTCATAGCCGAAGTGTGTAGGCAGTTCCTGGATGATGAAGGCATTGATGCCATTGACTGGCCCTCAAGTTCCCCAGACCTGAATTCAAGTGAGAACCTCACTGATGCCCTGATCCAGGTCTGGGTGGAGATCCCCCTGGACACCATCCGCTTTCTCATCAGGAGCATGCCCAGACATTGTCTGTTGTGCATATAGGCACGTGGGGGCCATACACACTACTGAGTCACAATTTGAGTTGCTGTGATTAAATTCACGCAAGTTGGAACAGCCTGTGATTTCAATTGTTTACTTTGATTTTCAGTGTGAGTTTGAATCAAGCCCTCAATCGATTGGTGATTTTGGTTTCCATTGGCTGTTGTTACGTCATTTTGTTCTCAACGAATTACACAATGTACCGTAAAGATTTTGATCTTTAATATATTTTGTTTATAGAGACCGGATGTGTGATTTAAGTCTTCCCTTAATTTTTCTGAGCAGTGTAAATACTTGGTACATATGGCTTCTGTATATAATGGTATATTTGTGCATGGCATGGTAAATATTTATCACGGACAGTCTTCAAAGTGCAGATTAATTTAAATTTTTTTGTAGATTCTGCAATAAACCAGATTTTTTGCACCAAGTATCAGGTGTCAGGTTCTAGTCTAAGTATCAGGTTTAGAAATCATTAACGTACGTTGTTAATATAAAGTTTCCTGTCAACCTGTCAGGGGTGGTCAACAACGTGAAAGGAATCGATGCTATAAGCCCTTCATCTAAAGATGACTTCACAGAGTTTGAAAAGTTGTTGAAAGACAAGATATCCCCGTATGAGAGTTCTGTACACTATTGCGGATTCCTGGAGTCCCTGTTTCGAGATCTCTGTCTTTCATGTGAGTATTAAACAAACAGTCTAAAGTAGGTAAATATATTCAGTGTATGACCTTTTTTTTTATAGCAGTTCTTGTTTGTCAAAGACTGTTTTCCCCCTGGGGGCAAAATAGTTAATCATATCGATTTATAATAAATGAAGAGATGTATTTATATTCTGTATTATGCGCTATAATGTTGTTCAATGTGAAATTAGCATTCTAAACACTCTCAAACATTCTAAACTGTGTGCCTCATTTTGTTACAGTGGAGGTGGAGGATTTGAAAAAAGTGAGCAACTGCCTGACAGTGTTACTGGGTGAGAAACAGAAACAGGAAAAGGTAGGCTGTTGGTGTGGCTGATCTCTTCATATTCCAGAAATGGACCGGAAATCGTTCCCAGCAGACACTGGCAACATGTAAATTAGAATCATTCTTACCTGATGTAAAACAAAAAAAAAGCATAACTGTATGAGATTGAAACACTATTTATTTTGTGTGTCGCGGTACATATTGAGGAGCACACTTAAAAAAAAAAAAAATAGTTTACATAAGACAGGAATACAGGTGCTGGTCATATAATTAGAATATCATCAAAAAGTTGATTTATTTCAGTTTTTCCATTCAAAAAGTGAAACTTGGATATTATATTCATTCATTACACACAGAATGATATATTTCAAATGTTTATTTCATTTAATTGTGATGATTAAAACTGACAACTAATGAAAATCCCAAATTCAGTATCTCCGAAAATTAGAATATTACTTAAGACCAACACAAAAAAAGGATTTTTAGAAATGTTGGCCAACTGAAAAGTATGAACATGAAAAGTATGAGCATGTACAGCACTCAATACTTAGTTGGGG
>JACXGI010010706.1:0-26916 GCA_016801175.1 Esox masquinongy
GCCAGACCCAACAATGCAGAAGAGCTGAAGGCCACTATCAGAGCAACCTGGGCTCTCATAACACCTGAGCAGTGCCACAGACTGAACGACTCCATGCCACGCCGCATTGCTGCAGTAATTCAGGCAAAAGGAGCCCCAACTAAGTATTGAGTGCTGTACATGCTCATACTTTTCATGTTCATACTTTTCAGTTGGCCAAAATGTCTAAAAATCCTTTTTTGTATTGGTCTTAAGTAATATTCTAATTTTCTGAGATACTGAATTTGGGATTTTCATTAGTTGTCAGTTATAATCATCAAAATTGAAAGGAATAAACACTTGAAATATATCAGTCTGTGTGGAATGAATGTATACATTATACAGGGTTCACTTTTTGAATGGAATTACTGAAATAAATCAACTTTTTGATAATATTCTAATTATATGACCAGCACCTGTACACATTCACAGTCATACTCTGCATGCCATGGTCAGTTTTTCTTTGAGTAGCCATTGCTTGGTTATATGTGATACAGTAGAGGGCCATCATTAGGAGGTTGATGGTTGAGAATGCTGCTTATTGCAGTTACAATATAGTTGATCTGAGCTCTACATGTTACAAAGTGAAACAGGCCTCCCTTTTGCACAAGTTCATACAGGATTACTATTTTTGCATTTTCCATAGATTCAACATATTACACAAATGTGAACATGCTGTGTAAGGCACATTGTGCGGTGGACCTGTGAGCATCAACTTCAGTGTCAGCTTAACTGTTCTGAAGGTCCTTTGCCGAGACCTGTGGGTTCTGCTGTGTAGATCTGACCAGTTTTCATACAAATCATTGTGATGGTTTCTCCTTCCTTTGACTTGCACTGTTCAATTTAACAGCATTGTTCTAGAAAGCTGAAATTGGTAACTGGAAGTGTTGAATTTTCTATAGCCTGTTACAGAAAGGTGGCAAGTTTCAATTTGCATAATTAGAGGTCAGGTCAACATCTGTTTACAGAAATATTATTTTGTTCGGGGGTGTCTGGAACAAGCACATTTTTAATTAAAGAGTAATGACGTGGTTATGGAATTAAAACATTTTTGGGAGGAATATACAGTGAGGGAAAAAATCTTGTCCCTGACAACCTTGGACAGCTCTTTGGTCTTGGCCATGGTGGAGAGTTTGGAATCTGATTGATTGATTGTTTCTGTGGACAGGTGTCTTTTATACAGGTAACAAGCTGAGATTAGGAGCACTCCCTTTAAGAGTGTGCTTCTAATCTCAGCTCGTTACCTGTATAAAAGACACCTGGGAGCCAGAAATCTTTCTGATTGAGAGGGGATCAAATACTTATTTTACTCATTAAAATGCAAATCAATTTATAACATTTTTGACATGCGTTTTTCTGGATTTTGTTGTTGTTATTCTATCTCTCACTGTTCAAATAAACCTACCATTAAAATTATAGACTGATCATTTCTTTGTCAGTGGGCAAACGTACAAAATCAGCAGGGGATCAAATAATTTTTTCCCTCACTGTAAGTTTTACATGTCTTGGTATTGATTATCTGAGGTCTAATTTAACCCTTATCCTAAAAGTTGATTCAATAGCATAATGCAAATACTAAGCTATTTTCAAACACTTGTGCATGTGTTTGAGAATTCTGTGTGCTTGGTTCTGAGATCTTATCAATGTCGACTAAGGATCCCTTAAGATGTACGCAAGTATGACAGTTGTAAGATGTGTCTTTGCCCTTCTGTTAGTAATCTACAAAATACTACAGAGGGTGAATTTTATTGGACAGAGCTCACAGCCTGCCACAGATGATTCACTATTGTGTTTTTATCCCTCTCTGCCAATTCTAAGGTATCCCAAATGGCACCCTATTCCCTACTCTGTGCAGTAGTTTTGACATGACTCTAAAAATATAGTGCAAAAAATAGAGAATGTGGTGCAATTTTGGTCTAAGCTTCTCCTGACTACCATTCTCCCTGTTAACAATTGGAGGCTGCTGTAATTGTAGTTCTGCTTGATTTCTTCTCTGTGGAGAAATGTAGTCTGCTCAGAGGAAACAAGGGATGGAGGGAGGGATGGATTGGAGGAACGGGAAGCAAGATGTTTCCACTTGCCTACCAAAACCCATGTATTTGCCGTCTGATCCTGTTAAATCTGGTCCAATTCAATTTGGTCTTAAAAGAATTCACCTGGGATGTTTTTAATTCCAGCTCATTGTTTGAATTGGTTCTTGTTGATATGATAATCATAAGGATGATTATTATCACTTCATATGGTTGTCATTATGACATCCACATAATGTCAATAATTCAATGCCAGTCGGTGGGGTGTTTCAGAACGTTTACTATTTTAATTGCCAATTAAACAAAGAGATTCTAGAACTATTACAACCAAACACACTGAGAATTTCAGAAGTGGTTTTGAAAATGCCATTATATCCCCTACATAGTGCTTTTTACCAGAGACCTGTGTCCAGATCCAAAGTTGTGCACAATATTAGAATAGGATGCCGTTTAGCACATGGAACCATTACTGTACAAACTAACAAAAAAGGGCATGTTTTATTCGAGCAAGGTCATGAAGTTCTTACCACTGTATTTGGGTGAATATCAGCTGTACTGCTTGTCATGGGTAATTGGTGCCAGGGCCAGTGGGGAATAGCTATTGGACTGTTATCTCATCATCTTTGGGTTGCGAAATGCTTTAGTGTTTAGCAGTTACAGATAAGGGTTTACTGCACTGTTAGAGGTGAAGGTGTGAGACTGACAGAGAGCTTGGAGTGGGTAGTCCAAGGCTTTTCAGTTTGCTGTAAATCCTCATTGCCTGGTGCTGTATGCAGTAGATTGCAGTTGAGACTACTGATCAGTGTGAGTGTGTTTGTGTGTGGGTGGGTGGGTGGGTGCGCAGATCAACCCCTAACTCCAGACACATGGATATAATCAGAGATAGGCAGTAATTCTGTAGCATATATTTGAAGCTGAATGTCTTACACTTAAAACCCAGCCTTTGTAAAATTTCAAATCCATATTGAACATGCACATGGAGCCCAAAAAAATTTGAAAATGTGTCCAAATACTTGGAGACGATAATTTATTTATAACATTTTTATTTATTTCCCACCTATTCCCCTCTCCACCCACAAACATTCATGTTTGAATCAGTTTAGAGGGAATGTTTTATGTTATGTGCATTCATTTTTCTTTTTTAAATGAACCCCAAAAAATGTATTAAATTAACTTTTTATGATTCCAACTTTTTTCTAATAGATTACTTTTTCTAAATGACATAATTAGCCTTCCAGTTCATTGTTGAAGGTGAGTAAGATGCTATCCATATGATAGCAATATGATTTCTTTAGCAGATTCACCTCTCCTCCATATGCTATTTCCAGCAGGCCTTGTGGTCCACTGTTTGCAGAAATCAATCCATTGTCTGGCTATAAAGAAAAGGTGATGCACCACTGTGTATGCAAATGATGTGTCAGATTTCACATACTGCATAGCAGCTAATGATGGTGACCTGTAGTGGGACAAACAGAGTGTCCTTGGATTGTAAAAGGAATGGATGTTGCACTGTTCACAGAGGATAGAAAATAGTTGGTTGGAACTGGTCCAGAACTGTTGAACGGAGGATTAAAAGCCCCCATGCAGTATTTTTTTATTTTATTTTAAAATCACTGTACCTCTAATAATTCACTTTTTGACAATTTCAGTGTCATGTGAACCTCATATAGTGGAAGTCCAATAAAAGGAAAATCATGTTTTTAACTGCACTGGAATGTCATCTTGAGTCATGCTGATAAACATTTTGATTTTAAAGATTCACTGAATTTTTTTGACACTGGTTGTAAAAATGGTGCTGTTGAGGCAAAAAGGATATCTGAAAAGTATTTATTATGTCAAAATGTACCAATTCGTCCACAATCTCGATTGGACCACCGCAAAAATATTTCAGATTGTAAAATAATAATCGCATTATAAACTCAACATCCTCCAGTTGTTTCGTAATCTGCCACACGCACAAAACTGCCTTGCAGCTCCTTTCGCGTGCTGTTGACCAGTCAAGAGGTGAGCAGTCACGTGACGCGTGGCTGTCTGGTTTGTTTTTCAATAAAACATTTAAAAACTTGCGCGAGTCACTCAATTGAAGAAGGCAGTGAAGGATAAATACAAGCTCAAACAAAAGCGAACATTTTTACGTCAGTGCAAAAAATAATTTACCTGTTTCGACGCCAATAGCAAACAGCACCTGGTCAGCATGACAGCCAAGCGGGTGGCTGACAATCCATCTTCAGGGCCCTTGGTTGTATAAGAAATTTAAATGCAGATGCCCATTGGGTGATTGCACGACATAACAACCGCATATAGTAACTGACGGACCAGCCAGTCGCCTCGTTCCCTGGGGTGAATGAGTAAGTGTTTTATTTGAAAGTCAGTATTTTGTTTGAAAGTCAAATGCTTTTTTGACTTATCTTTTTATTCATATTTATAATTACAAATGTTATAAAAATGTTTTTCGGGCCAGTAAATTTCAAACCCACTGGGCCAGTGGGACCAGTGGCCCAGTGGAACCAGTTTTTTAAAGTTGAGCCCTGCTCAATACTTAAGTAGTCCATCGCACAGTAATTCCTTTTAGCAAAACAGCCTGGTGGATGTTCTTCAGAGTACACATGTCACAATTTTTTACTCTTCCAAGCCCACAATGAGACATGGCCATGATTATGAATTCATCCTGATAATCAGGGGGATACATGTTTTTTTATAGTATATAGACACGACAATTGCTATAAGTATTGTAATGTGAGAACACCCCCTTGTGTTAGCATCGCACCAACGCCCCATGGGAGAAAGCTGTCAATTTCCAGAACTTTCTGGGAGCAGCCAGCAGGGCCAGTCCCACTCCTGCACAGCTGCCTCTCACCAGGACCTTGTTACGGTAGGTATATGAAGCCCCATGCATAGCAACTCATGGGAAAAGACAGAGCCAAAGCCAGGGAAGCTAAAGAAAAGGAAGACGTTGAAGCAGCCACAGGTGCTATTTTGCTCCCAGCTACTCTTCATGGCACACTGCTCACACAACCACCCACACCCATGTAATACTGCCAGTTTAGTATTATTTTTCTAAAATATGCTTCATTAAAGAAATGCTGGTCTTTATCCATATGAATCAGAGAACACAACATGTTGAAACACATACGATTTGTCATTACACATTAGGTATTCAAACTGCCAAAACTGTGATAGCATGTAAGGCAGGTATGTTGATTTGGTGATAAGTCTAACCACCAAGTAGTGCAAAAAAGAAATTGTCAAATTTTCCAAGACTCAGGAGTCAGATTTGATGTTTTCATCTGAGCATCTTTTCAGTTGATAAAACGACAGTAAGGGGAAGTGTTTTAGAACTATGACACTTCATTGCCAATAAATAAAACATAAATGCAGTGATTTGAGTGTATTATTACATTGTTAGTACAAGTTATTAACCATTTAGTTTTTTTCTTTACCCAGTTAATAATGAAATAACCAGTAAATGAAGTGACAACGTATTAAATTATATACAAAAGTTATTACACTACTCGCTAAGCAATTTTAGGAAATTATTGGCAAGTTACTATCCAATTAGTTATTACATTAAAAATACTAGACGTTATTATATTATTAGCAGGTGTTACACTGATAGTAGTTTATACATTATTTGCTTTTACAAGGCCTGTTTTGTTTAGGTGGCGTGCTGTAGAGATGCATGTCCTTCTGGAAAGTTTTCCCATCTCCACATTTAGCCACATTAAGCAATCTAGAGCTCTGTCAGAGGTCACTTCCCTGACCAAAACCCTTCTCTCCTGATTGCTCAGTTTGGCTGGGCAGCCACCTCTCGGAAGAGTTTTGGTCATTCCAAACATCTTCTGTTTAAGAATGTTTAAGATGTTTGGAACAACCCTGTCTTGGAGCTCTAAAGACAATTCCTTTAACCTCTTGTTTTTTTTTTTATATGCAAGGTCAACTGAGGGACCTTATACAGACAGGTGGGTGTGTTCCCAAATCATGTCAAATCAATTGAATACACTAAGGATCAATGGAAACATTATGCTTAAGGATCTGAATACTTTAATACAAACCTGTTTCCAAAAAAGTTGGGATGCTGTGTATAAAGCAAATAAAACATGAATGCAATGATGTGCAAATCATTTAATGCCTGTATTTAATTGAAAATAGTATAAAGACAACATATGAAATGTTGAATCAAAGAAATGTTATTGTTTTTGGAAAAAATATGCTCATTTTGAATTTGAATGCAGCAACACGTTTCAAAAAATTTGGGACAGGGGCATGTTTATTACTGTGTTGCATCTCTTCTTTTAACAACACTCTGTGAGCGTTTGTGAACTGAGACCAATTGCTCAGGGTCAGTTCGGGGTCTCCTTTGTTGTATTTTTCATTTCATAATGCACCAAATGTTTTCAATGCGTGGCAGGTCTCGACTGCAGGCAGGCCAGTTTAGCCCATACGGAAATCTAATTGTGACGGTGCGAGTGTAATGGAGGCATAAAAATAAGGCAGTGACAAAAGAAAGAAAAGGAAGACAAAAACTCGAGCAAAACGTTTTCAAGACTTTATCTAGGCAGAGAAAAACACACCTCACGTTGGAAGAAGAAACAATAATCCGTGATCCCCTGTGACTAACAGAACCCACATACACTGAACTAATGACTATGTGAAAACAGGTGCGTCCGCGGGGTGTGCCGCTGCCATCACTCTCCAGCCAGTGGTTAGTACACCGGCGAGATGGAGTGCTGGATAGGAAGAGGAGCTACGGTGCCATGTGGAGCAGATGTCACAAATATAGGGCCATATACATTAAAAGACTTAACATATATTTTAAAATACATGATCAAATATGTTAAATACATATTTCAATCTGACATATATAAAAACGCCCAATTCTTGTATATTTTGACATATGTACTTATGTACTGATCAAATCAAATATATGTTTACAACATATATGCTCATATAAGACATATAAGTTACATACATATATTGCCATATATTGCATTTCCATATGGGAGCACCCGGACTCTTTTACTATACGGAGCCATGCTGTTGTAATACGTGCAGAATGTGGTTTGGCATTGTCTTGCTAAAGTAAGCATAATTAAGGTCTTCCCTGAAAAATACTTTGTCTGGATGGCAGCATATATTGCTCCAAAACCTGTATATATTGTTCAGCATTAATGGCGCCTTCAAAGATGTGCAAGTCACCCATGCCATGTGCACTAATGAACCCCCATACCATCATGGATGTTGGCTTTTGAACTGTGCACTGTTAACAAGCTGGATGGTCTCTTTCCTTTTAAGCCCGGAGGACGCGGTGTCCATAATTCCCAAAGATAATTTCAAATTTTGATTTGTCAGACCACAGGACAGATTTCCACTTCGCCTCAGTTCATCGTAATTGAGTTTGGGCTTGGAAAAGTTTGCTTTACACAACTTTTCCAATCTTTTGTTGCCCCGTCCAGCTTTTTTGAAACGTGTTGCTGGCATCAAATACAAAGTGGGCATACATTTTTTTAGAAACAATAACATTTCTCAGTTTCAACATTTGATTTATTGTCTTTGTACTAATTTCTATTGAATATAGGGGTTAAATGATTTGCACATCATTGCATTCTGTTTTTCTTTACATTTTACACAGCGTTCCAACTTTTTCGGGAACAGAGTTGTATTGATTTTAATTGAATTGTTGTTTATCAGCTGGATCTTATGCTCAAAATATGACAAAAATATATCCTTTAATTAAAGTATACATTTCCCCCCCAAAGTTGTCTTCATGTAAAAAGTAAATGTAGGTCACTAAAAACTCCCAACATGATTATTGGCATCCCAGTATGTATTACTATAAGGAAATACTGTATCTTTGACTGAGAACTGTATTTAGTACAACAGTATGTGAAGAAGTCTTACAAGATATTTCCATCTTTGATTGGTATATGTATTAATTACTTTTTGAAGAAGGCTTGCAATAATTTTGGCTAATTGGCAAAAATGAAACTGTTTATACGCATCCATAACGCAATACATGAAATGCAAACATAAAAAAACAAAGCACAAACATGGGATCCAAACATGTCTTGCTGTTAAAAACCCACAGTTAATGAAATGTGTCAATTATTGTTTGTCATAATCATTGATCACCTAGTCTTTTTAATTCTGTTTTTATGCCCACTTTATGGTTTCAGCTCCTGCTCAAAACAGGACTAGGTGATCTCCAGTTACAAATTATATTGAATTATAAGACAGCCATTTTCTTTTTTACTCAAAAGCACAGAATCTTTCAAGTAGGTAAATAGTTTATCTTTAATAGGATTTTAAAAAGAAGTGAGACCGATTTCATTCACCTAGTTGAAGCTGTATGCATCTACAGTAGAATGGGTGATGGTGTATGGTTAAGAAGTACTGGACAGCTGCAGTAAAGGACTAGGACCGGTCTATTTTTTTCTAATTGAGCCCACGCACAAGGCCAATTCTTTCCCTCAAGGTCCTCATTATTAGGCAATTACTGGTCATTTTGTGGAGAAAAAGCATTTTTCACAAATGGTCCTGTGGCCATTCCAATTCTGTAATTCTGTGCTGAGTACTAGTAATATTTCTGTAGTATCCTGTAGTCTTAGTCCTAACATCTCACACATTTGCATACAAATTATATTACAACCTTACCTCTATTGAATCAAATTAGTTAACTATTTAATTGTGTATGGATAGGTACTCGCATAACTGGCTTACAGTTTGGTCTCTCTGGTCAAATGGTTGCTATCACATTTCACCTGGGATGATTTACTGATGCATATGTCAGGGCCAAACTACTACTCACTAAACCAATCCATTATGTCCAACTGCTTGGGGGGTTATTTTCTTATTTAGTTATAGATTTGCAATATGCTGAGATCCCTCAATGGTAGCTTAACAATATGCAACTTGCAGAATCCACCCACAAGAATAATTTCATGCAACGGTTGGTGCGTTTATTTTTCAGAATGTCTAGAGATGGAAAACAGTATTTGTCCCCCAGATACATTATATGTATAATGAAAATTTAATCAAATCCAATTCCAATTAATGAATGTAGAGCTCAGGTGTGACGAGAGTGGGAACCTTGGCAAACCCCACCTGTATACATTAACTCTTCAAAATGGGGGTCACACCGTCTGGCTGGCTCGTTACGAACCAATTTAGAAAGACCTATTAAACACAATATGAGGTAGAAAGTTCAGCAGACGCTCTGAGTTTCTGAGCTAGCGCAGGGCAGATCTCATCCATCCGTAATTGGCTTTGAGAATATAGTTTATATTTAGCTTCTTTATAAAGATTTCATGTATGAATCATCTCCACAGTGTCTGGCATTTTATCACCACTGAGGCATACTACCACCAGAAGTGATGCCTATCCTGTTATTAAACTGCTTATCCTAAAGACATTCGGCTTTGTGCGTGTGTTTGTGTGTACACAAATGCATGTACGTGTTATTTCCGTTGTGTCTATATGAGCATGTATGCATATGTGTGCATGTGTGTGTGTTTGAGTACTTGCTGCTGCTACAGTACAGTATATGCTGCTTTTTGATGCATAGCCTCTCTCTCACTCTGCCTTAATACATAGAGAAAACAAATGTGCATTGTGGCCATGCTGTAAACTGACAGGCACGATTAATGATTGTGCTTTCATTAATGCGAACAGCCTTCCAAGCACATCTTCCCAAACTGCCTGTGCCTATGCTTTTCATTGGGTAGTAATTTAGCTACATTTTTCACTGGGGCGTCATCCCAAATGGCACCCTTAGTCTCAATCTAGTGCAAAAGTTTTTAGCAAAGCCCTATGGAATCTGGTCAAATGTAGTGCATTGCATTGTCTAGAATAGGGTGGCCATTTAGGACACAGATTAGTTGTTGGCCTCATCTACTCGAGCAGCGGATATAGCTAGACGGCATACCCAGATACAAGAAATGCAATTTGAACGCTGCGTCACAGATGAAGTGGTTGTAATTGATATGATGCTGTATTTCATTTTGTGAAAAAAAATGCATAAAATTGCCTAGAGAGTATTAGGTCTTGTAAATGCATATTTTTTGAGTGGATAGGACAGAGGTAGAAAGGAAATAATGTGCCAGTGACTGTGACCCAATAGGCTAAGCAAACCAAATGCCTTTTATGATCAAAAGGTTAACTGATTCACAAGCTGAAAACACAAAGCTTTCATTATTCTCTAGTCTATTCCTGATAGAGAATACTTTCTTAGGACTATTGTACATGCACGAAAATACAATGAACAGAGTCATGCTTGCGGTAATAAAAATCAATGAATCAGATTGCGGTAATAAAAATGTATGTATTTGGAAAACTGCTAGCGAATGGAATTATACAAGTAGATGATGTGCCCTTATTAGGAGTTGAATGCTTGTTCCCATTGCTGAACAAAGTTACAATATGGAAGTGTGTAATCAATAGACACTATGTGTAGCTCCCGAAATCTGCATGAATTATCTTTGCTCTTACAAATCAAATGTAAATCGATGTCCTTTATGCTAAATAGCTGAACAGTCAGTTGATATGTCTTAAGTTATATTTTCTCTGTTACTGCAGGCAAAATCTCTGTAGATTTCAATTAACATTTGTTGGAATAGCAAGTACAAAGCCTCTCTTTCTGCTCTCATTCTCAATATGCATAAGCCTGGTTAAAAAATGCTACTGTGTTCTCTATTCATTTTTTATAGACTTGTAACTGGCCATTACATTTCCCATTATGGCAATGTAATGCATGATGTTCTAGAGGACTCTTGTCGTAGCAATGAGAGTGATACGATTGTAGCAGCAGGAATATATTATCAAAGTTAAAGTGAATCAAAAAATGTTGGTTTAGTCAAGGACATGACTGATGCAGATGGATTATATCACTCTTAGCAAATAATTCTAACTTAAAGGTTCAAAATACCGTTCGGGATATGGCTCAAAGTATCAGGTATTCAAACAGACATTTAATATACAATTACTCCTTAATTCAATATATATTATTATTATATATATATATTATTTAGGTCATCTCACTTTTCTTCAAACATCACCCTCTCCTCATTACTCCATTATCTCTTTCTCCTGTGAATTACATTTAGTAGAATGTTGTAGTAGATGTATTTCTTCGTACACTTGTGCTCATAAGTTTGCATACCCTGGCAGAAATTGTGGTATTTTGGCATTGATTTTGAAAAAATGCAAAAAAACCTGTCTTTTATTTAAGGATCGTGATCATATGAAGCCATTTATTATCACATAGTTGTTTGGCTAATTTTTATATCATAATGATGAAAGAAATCACCCAAATGGCCCTGATCAAAAGTTTACATACCCTTGAATGTTTGCCGTTGTTACAGACACACAAGGTGACACATACAGGTGGAAATTGCAATTAAAGGTGAATTTATCACACCTGTGGCTTTTTAAATTGCAATTAGTGTCTGTGTACAAATAGTCAATGAGTTTGTTAGCTCTCACATGGATGCACTGAGCAAGCTAGATACTGAGCCACGAGGAGCAGAAAAGAACTGTCAAAAGACCTGCGTAACAAGGTAATGGAACTTTATAAAGATGGAGAAGGATATAAAAAGCTATCGAAAGCAAATGCCAGTCAGAACTGTTCAATCACTTATTAAGAAATGGAAAATTCGGGGATCTCTTGACACCAAGCCAAGGTCAGGTAGACCAAGAAAGATTTCAGCCAAAACTGCCAGAAGAATTGTTCAGGATACAAAGAAAAACCCACAGGTAACTTCAGGAGAAATACAGGCTGCTCTGGAAAAAGACGGTGTGGTTGTTTCAAGGAGCACAATACAACGAAACTTGAACAAAAATCAGCTGCATGGTCGAGTTGCCAGAAAGAAGCCTTTACTGCGCCAATGCCACAAAAAAGCCCGGTTGCAATATGCCCAACAACACCTTGACACACCTCACAGCTTCTGGCACACTGACGAGACCAAAATAGAGCTTTATGGTCACAACCATAAGTGCTATGTTTGGAGAGGGGCCAACAAGGCCTATAGTGAACAGAATACCATCCCCACTGTGAATCATAGTGGTGGCTCACTGATGTTTTGTGGGTGTGTGAGCTCTAAAGACACGGGGAATCTTGAGAAAATTGCTGGCAAGATAAATGCAGCATGTTATCAGAAAATACTGGCAAACAATTTGCATTCTTCTGCACGAAAGCTGTGCATGGGACACTCTTGGACTTTCCAGCACAACAATGACCCTAACCACAAGACCAATTTGACCCTCCAGTGGTTACAGCAGAAAGAGGTGAAGGTTCTGGAGTAGCCATCACAGTCTCCTGACCTTAATATAATCGAGCCACTCTGGGGTTCATGCAAGACGACCGAAGACTTTGCATGACCTGGAGGCATTTTGCCAAGACGAATGGGCAGCTATACCACCTGCGAGAATTCGGGACAACTATTACAAGACTGCACGCTGTCATTGATGCTAAAGGGGGCAATTCACAGTATTAAGAACTAAGGGTGTGCATACTTTTGAACAGGGGTCATTTCATTTTTTTCCTTGTTGCCGTGTTTTGTTTTATGATTGTGCCATTCTGTTATGACCTACAGTTGAATGTGAATTTCTTTACAAATGGTACATATATTACCAATTCTCCATGGGTATGCAAACTGTTGAGCACAACTGTATGCCAGAATTTAGTTAGAAACATACGCAAGATTGATAAATGAGGCCCCTGGTCCCTCAACACCTCAGCCCTGGTCAAAAAGGCACGGCAGCGCCTGTACTTCTTGAGGAGGCTGAAGAAGGCCCGTCTGTCTTCCAAGATCCTTGTGAACTTTTATCGCTGCACAATCGAGATCATTCTGACTAACTGCACCACAGTGTGGTTTGGCGGTTGCTCAGTAGCCGACCAAAAGGCCCTGCAATGGATGGTGAAAACCACCCAGCACATCATGGGTACCTGAGCTACTAGCCATCATAGACCTTTAGCACAAGCGGTGTCTGTGCAGGACGTGCGGCATCAACAGGGACCCTTCACATCCAGGCCACAAACTATTTGTCCTCCACCCATCAGGCAGGTGGTACAGGTCTCTCCATTCTCACACCAGCACGCTCAAGAACAGTTTCTTGCCATCCAGTGTAACCCTGCAGAACTCTGTGACCCATCACTAACCATACCCACCCTTTGTACTACTGGAATCTGTCACTGCCTTAAAAAGTCTGATAAGGAAGTTTTCAGTTGTCTACAGATACGTGTCATTGCTGCTATTCCTGTATTTCATGTGCACATGCCTAATTGCACCTTAAAATTGCCTTCATTGCACATTCAGAACTGCCACTGTACTTGCATTTTCAATTGCTACATACATATGTCTACCTTGGGAACCTCATTGCTGCTATCCTTGCATTTCAGTTGCACATGCCACCCTACTCCTTCAATTTGCCCCGATTTGCAAATTCAGAATGCCATTGAGAATTTCCACTTGTACCCGCACAACTATTTATCCCACTTGTACAAAGATATACTTGATACTTGTAAATTTTCTGCCCTCCTCTATTTGCACTTCTGGTTACAAACTATCCCTTTAACTATCCCACTTCTCTCCACCCATGTTCTGGGCCAGTCCATAAGGTATTGTCCTTGGGCTGTGTCTTCTCTCAGGGTCTATACAGACAGGCACACACATGCAAAATCAATACGCAATTGCTATGGCAAGTCATGACTAATGTACGGCATTTTTTGCCTTAATTAACAACTTGTGTTCACTGAGCCCTAAAGCAACCAGAACACATTTTTTGCACTTTTTTTCAACTCAAGCTGAACTATAGAGTAGAGGTTTATTTCAACACCAAGGGTGGGGTGTGTAAGAGTTTATGGAGAAGATAGGACAAATAGAGCCTTTTATATGAGTGTTAGTGGAAGAGTTACATGGTAAAATATTCAGTGAGTTGATGTCTGTGTCTCTGCATGTCTCTGGGTGAGCTGATGGATGGTGAAGCAATATCATGGTGATCGCAGGGGCTGCGCTTGTGATAGGCTTCTAATAGGCAGCTTTCCCTAACCGTTTTCATAAATGGTTAGAGAAAGCTGCCTATTTGAAGCCTATGTAAACTTTTGATCAGGGCCATTTGGGTGATTTCTCTTATCATTATGATTTAAAAAAGAGCCAAACAACTCTGTGATAATAAATGGCTTCATATGATGACTATCCTTAAATAAAAGTTTTTTGGCTTGATCAGTCATATTTTCAAAATCAATGCCAAAATGTCACAATTTCTGCCAGGGTATGCAAACTTATGAGCACAACTGTACTTGGAAATTCTACGATTTGTGAGCAAACCAAATTATTGGGATTTATCAAACTGGCATACGCAACACATATGCATGCTTCAGTTGATAAATCAGACCCATACTATACTTCTGTGTACATGAACCAGCTTACGGTCTCCGCCCAATGAATGCCTACATTTACCCATATAAGGTAGCCAAATTAGCCCTATTGACTATATCATTTCAGTAGATACACGAAGCAAGGTGGAGACCGGTCAGAAAAAACTTACAAGACAATAGGCTTTTGCCATAATGTGAAATTCATATAATATTATCTGATATAAAATCTAAAAACATGTCCTTTTTCGAAACGTATCAAGTAGCCCAACAAGCAGTCAAATATTCCGCATTGCCATTCGTGGCTGCTTTTGTAAATAAAATGAAGTGGTCAGAGTTCAATTAAGGTGGATGCAAGAAAGCGATTTACTGCACTCCTAACCACTGTGCAAACTACAGGAGAAGGGCAAGGTGTGACAGATATTTCTCCCATTGACAAGCAAATAGCTGGCATCATTGGGGACACCGTCATGTTGCTGTGGGAGGGTTGCAGTAAGTGATAATTTGCCATTAGGCTAATCATCAACATTTCAACTTCACATTCAAGAAACATATCAATACAGATATGAAAAAGTAGCTGTAAAAAGTAGATTGGTCTAGCCCAGTTCAAGTCATGTGGTCATGTGGGCCCAGGACAAGTCATGTGGGCCCAGGACTTAGGCGTAATTTTCACTACAGAACAAGTAGCCTGTCTGCAGTGGCATCCCAGAGTGGTGTTGTGGGACTCTGCAGGGTAGCAGTTCTGTATGGTTTCGAGTGAGCTTATACCGGGGTCGTGGTGGTACAGCAGAGGCGGTCTTGCAAACACAAGATCTGTTTTAAGAAACAGTAGCCTAGAGAATGTGGCCAAGAAAGTAGGCTATAACATTTCAGAAGTTTTATTGAAGATCAATGACTCTTGGAAAGACCTTGATTGTTCCATTTTAGTGAAATGCATTTTTTCATTTAGTGCTGCATAGCTATATACAGTTGTGCTCAAAAGTTTGCATACCCTTGGAGAATTGGTAATATACAGTATCTCACAAAAGTGAGTACACCCCTCACAGTTTTGTAAATATTTGATTATATCTTTTCATGTGACAACACTGAAGAAATGACACTTTGCTACAATGTAAAGTAGTGAGTGTACATCTTTCATAACAGTGTAAATTTGCTGTTCCCTCAAAATAACACAACACACAGCCATTAATGTCTAAACCGCTGGCAACAAAAGTGAGTACACCCCTAAGTGAAAATGTCCAAATTGTGCCCAATAGGCCATTTTCCCTCCCCACTGCCATGTGACATGTTAGTTTTACAAGGTCTCAGGTGTGAATGGGGAGCAGGTGTGTTAAATTTGGTGTTATCGCTCTCAAACTCCCTCATACTGGTCACTGGAAGTTCAACATGGCACCTCATGGCAAAGAACTCTCTGAGGATCTGAAAAAAATAATTGTTGCTCTACATAAAGATGGCCTATAGGCTATAAGAAGATTGCCAAGACCCTGAAACTGAGTAGCAGCACGGTGGCCAAGACCATACAACGGTTTAACAGGACAGGTTCCACTTAGAACAGGCCTCGCCATGGTCGACCAAAGACGTTTTGTGCACATGCTCAGTGTCATATCCAGAGGTTGTCTTTGGGAGTGCTGCCAGCATTGCTGCAGAGGTTGAAGGGGTGGGGGGTCAGCCTGTCAGTGCTCAGACCATACGCCTTGTATGTTATACAAGCTGTACACTCACTACTTTACATTGTAGCAAAGTGTCATTTCTTCAGTGTTGTCACATGAAAAGATATAATCAAATATTTACAAAAATGTGAGGGGTGTACTCACTTTTGTGAGATACTGTATGTACCATTTGTAAAGAAAACATGAGTGAGCAGGCAAAACACATGTATTTTATTTCTTATGGGATTCACATTCAGCTGTAGGTCATAACAGAATGGCACAAACATAAAACAAAACATGGCAACAAAGAAAAAAATGAATTGACCCCTGTTCAAAAGTCTGCATACCCTTAGTTCTTAATACTGTGTATTGCCCCCTTTAGCATCAATGACAGTGTGCAATCTTTTGTAATAATTGTCTATGAGGCCCCAAATTCTTGCAGGTGGTATAGCTGCCCATTCGTCGTGGCAAAATGCCTCCAGGTCATGCAAAGTCTTTGGTCGTCTTGCATGAACCGCACGTTTGAGATCTCCCCAGAGTGGCTTGATGATATATTGGTCAGGAGACTGTGATGGACACTTCAGAACCTTCACCTTTTTCTGCTGTAACCACTGGAGGGTCAACCTGGCCTTGTACTTAGGGTCATTGTTGTTCTGGAAAGTCCAAGAGCGTCCCATGCGCAGCTTTCGTGCAGAGGAATGCAAGTTGTCTGCCAGTATTTTCTGATAACATGCTGCATTCATCTTGCCATCAATTTTCACAAGATTCCCCGTGCCTTTAGAGCTCACACACCCGCAAAACATCAGTGAGCCAACACTATGATTCACAGTGGGGATGGTATTCTGTTCACTATAGGCCTTGTTGACCCCTCTCCAAACATAGCGCTTTATGGTTGTGACCATAAAGCTCTATTTTGGTCTCGTCAGTGTGCCAGAAGCTGTGAGGTGTGTCAAGGTGTTGTCGGGCATATTGTAACCGGGCTTTTTTGTGGCATTGGCGCAGTAAAGGCTTCTTTCTGGCAACTCGACCATGCAGCTGATTTTTGTTCAAGTATCGTCGTATTGTGCTCCTTGAAACAACCACACCATCTTTTTCCAGAGCAGTCTGTATTTCTCCTGAGGTTACCTGTGGGTTTTTCTTTGTATCCTGAACAATTCTTCTGTCAGTTTTGGCTGAAATCTTTCTTGGTCTACTTGTTCTTAGCTTGGTATCAAGAGATCCCCGAATTTTCCACTTCTTAATAAGTGACTGAACAGTACTGACTGGCTGTCAAGGCACGCACAAAGCAAGGCTTTGGATATCTTTTTATATCCTTGTCCATCTTTATAAGTTCCATTACCTTGTTATGCAGGTCTTTTGACAGTTCTTTTCTGCTCCCCATGGCTCAGTATCTAGCCTGCTCAGTGCATCCACGTGAGAGCTAACAAAGTCAATGACTATTTATACACAGACACTAATTGCAGTTTAAAAAGCCATAGGTGTGGGAAATTCAACTTTATTTGCCATTTTCACCTGTGTGCGTCACCTTGTGTGTCTGTAACGAGGCCAAACATTCAAGGGTATGTAAACTTTTGATCAGGGCCATTTGGATGATTTCTGTTATCATTATGATTTAAAAAGGAGCCAAACAACTATGTGATAATAAATGGCTTCATATGATCACTATCCTTAAATACAAGACAATTCTTTGCATGAATCAGTCATATTTTCAAAATCAATGCCAAAATTTCACAATTTCTGCCAGGGTATGCAAATTTATGAGCACAACTGTATATATAACTTTTATTTTGAGTAGGCCTGTTGGCTGTTTTATTAGATTTATGGTGAATAAGCGTACCTATTTTATGTTCTATTCATTTTCATTCTGTGAGAACTTTATTTTTATTTTCATTTCTGAAATGTATTATCAATTTAGTCAAATTACAAATTGTAAGCCAACACATGTGATAACGCTGTGGCTCATTCAGAAACACAAAGAACCTTTACTGTAGGTCGTAAAAGTGAGCATCTTTAAATAAATCGGCATATTATAGTGTGTGGTACAATATGCATTGTTGAATGAGTTTCTTTACGCACATGCACATGGGGCTATTGTTTGTCTTGTATGGATATGCCCATTGAAAGGGCTACGTTTTACAACCTATTAGTCCTAACAGTCTTTGGATCAGCTACAGGGTGTAGGGTTTTGATGCTTCCGTAGCTATAGGCCTACGATGTTGCAGGAAACAGTTTGCGCATTCCTGTAGGCTATTCATAATTCTATTGAAAAGATTTTTCCCGTGTTTCAGTTGACATTCCTCTACCAGCTTTTCCGAAATAGCATGGTATTTTTCCAATTCAACCGCTAGGCTGTGCGTACACATGGGTTGAAATTTGGGTAGGGATACGCACACTTTCCCATCAAGTTCAACATTGATAAATGCCAACCTTTGCGTCAAAACTGGCGTACTCATGGTTTACGCACATATTTGTGCGTACGCACAATTGATACATGAGACCCCAGGAGAGGTTCTCGGAGATGTGAATATATTGCATTAGCAGTGTGAGCCAGGCCCCAATTACAAATTTATAAGAAAAATACTCATCACTTATTTGATTTGACATTGACAGATTTTCCTGTGAGGTAAGGTGTGTGACAATCTTTTTGAATTAAAGGGAAGTGCAATGGCAAGGGCAATAAGAGAAACCATGTGTTTAGGAATCTAGATCTAGCTAACGTAGTATGTTGTATTTTATGTTATATGTGTGGTTTGGAATTCACATTTTTATAGCTTATCCTATTTTATAACTGTAACCAAGCAAACAAACACATTTTCTATACGTGTCTGAGACTGGTGGCACTGGACAGACTAATAGATAGGTAGCTTCCTAGGTTTTCCCATAGACAAGACAACAACCAAGCATGTCATTATACAGATACCTTTAGACCTCACTATAAGAACTGTAAGAGATCATTAATACTGCAAACTTGTTTCATCCACAGAAGGACGTGGGATGATTTTTTAATATTGTATGAAATATTAATGCTACTAATTTCCTCTTTTTTCATTATTCTTAACCACCAGCAAATTAGATTCCAGACATTTTTTTCCCAGAAGGGATATTTGGCCTTTTGGGAGAACATGTACAGTAACACCTCAATCATAGTGTGGTAGCACTTTAGCTTTAATACAGGTACAACACTATCAATTTGCCCTCTCAGTGCAGACCTTTTCAGTGTCGCACTTTGGTCCAAGCTTATTCTGTTTGTGCGTCATGCTCTTATCGTATGTTATGTCAGTTAAAGCTATTTTTTGGAAATCCTTTTACGTATCTGACTTTATATGGCTTGTGTCTCTGATCTGAACTTTGTCTTCAGTTGTACCGCTATTTTCGCATGATCAGCATTCCAGCAAATGTGTTGGATGTGTAATCAAAACAATTCAGTTTGGCTTGGTTCTTCCCTGCTCTATTCAGTTCAGTAATGTCTAGAGGCTGTGTGTTGTTGTCAGTTTGGATGATTGAGTGAGAGACAGAGGAGAACCAATCAGTAAAAATGAGTATCAACCCATCATGTTGACATAAAACAAATAGCCTTTCCACACTCTGAATTTGCACTCTTGTGGTAGGTTGGATTCCTGCTAGTTCAGCTGTGGTTTTGGGCCAGTGAATGGAGTCTCCTCAAATCGTGTTGGTGCCTAGCTGAGAGATCAGTAAAAAATTAGAATAACAGCATAGCAAGATGTGTTTTGATGGAAACGTCTCGATTTTCAATTCTCCTGAGCCTGTTGAGAGTTGCTCCAATGAGGCATGAATTTCACTTCCTGAAATTGGTAAACAAGAAAAATTGTGTAAAATTGAAAATTTTATAAGAAGTGTCCTTTATTCTTGCTATCATATTAACAAAGTTGAGTGCTGTGACATATGTGCATCGTTTTTAGTGTTTTATCTACTTCTAAATCCTGGACCACAAGGTACAGTAATGCAGCACACACGTTGTAAAAAAAATCCAATTGATCCGACACTGCCTAGTCCAGCAGATAAGTCACAGTGGTATGGATTTGCCTACCATTAAAATAATAAACTTCCACCAGACCACATACAGTTTACCAGAGTTAATTTGCACATGGCCTAAGAGCGAGTGTGTGGAGCATTTTGAATCGTCAACTTCACTTATGATAGCACTTGGCAGTGTTTGCATTACACAATCTGTCATGGATTCCCAGAAGTAGCAGAGTAAATGAGATGCTGTTTTTTTCCAGTAATGAGCAGCTACAGATGGCGTTTGATCATACACTGCCTGTGGTGTTAACCCACTCCCTTTTCCCTGAGACTGAACTGTCACAGACCTTCTACTCAGTACAGCAGCTCAGATCTGGGAGGGGTATAAAAACATCTTACCTTGACCTTACAGGAGGGACGCATGTGTGGCACACAAACACACAGAAACACACAAACATGCATTTGTGATTGCAAATACACTCTTGCTATGGCAGGTGAAAAGGGATAAGCTATATAGACGACCTATAGCTTTAATAAGCTATATAGACGACCTAACGCGTATACCACCGCGTATGCTATGGAACGCCAAATGGTTCACAGCGTCTTATTCTGAACGGGCGTTTTGCTTTTATTCCGTTGAAAACGAGTGTTTGGGTGTCATTTACAAGCGGTATTTTCGCATGTTGAAAACGTGTAAATTGTCACTGAAAACGTCTATAGTGCATTTTCTGGCGAAGAAAACGCTTGTTATGGCCGTTTTTCACGCGCTTTTTACATGTATAAGTATACCACCAAACACGCGTTCAGAACACTTGTAATGATACATCAAACACGCGTCCAGAACGCCTGTAATGACACATCAAACACGCGTCCAGAACGCCTTTAATGACACATCAAACACGCGTTCAGAACGCCTGTAATGGCACATCAAACACACGTTCAGAACGCTTGTAATGGCCACCCAAACGCGCGTTCAGAACGCCTTTAATTGTGGCAAAAAAACGGCGACTTGAACGTATTTTGTTTCAACTCCCTATATTTCATTAAATTACGCTTATTGGTGTCAATAAGGATCGCATTTACGAATGTGCATTTCAGTTTTGAAATGCACATTGCATAATAAGGATCTAGCTTTTTATAAATTTCTATTGGTTAGACCGGCCCATGCAATGCATTATTACATGTTGCTGGAATGTTATTCATACCTAGGTTATTTTACCTGCCTGAAGTTGGCCCCCTACCCAAAGGCAAAACATCGGCGAAATAAGCTCAATCGGTTGTGCTCCGTTTGTGCTGGTTTAAAATTTTCGTTTGTGCTGCTATCATTTTATAGATATTAAAGAATGTTTTATAGTTAATTCTGAGGTCAATCAGCCCCCCCAACATGCCCCAAATTCAACCAAAATAGTCTTGTTTGTTTGTGCTTCCTTTGTGCCGGTTTGTGCCGTTAACAGTTTTCGTTTGTGCTGCTCTTACATACTAGACATTTAATTATAGGTGATGATGTCACTCAGCCCCCAACATGCTCCATATTCAACCAAAATAATCCAGTTTGTTTGTGCTCCGTTTGTGCCGTTGAACGTTTTGTTTGTGCTGCATGGGTGTTTTTAATATTAAATATTTAATTATTTGCGATGATGTCACTCAAGCTCCAAATTCAACCAAAATATTCTTGTTTGTTTGTGCTCCGTTTGTGCCGGTTTGTGCCGTCAAATGCTGGTCTGTGCTGCATCTGTGTTATATTTATTAGACATTTGATTATAGGTGAAGACGTCACCGCCACCTAATATGCTCCAAATTCACCCGAAATAGTCTCCCTTGTTTGTGATTCGTTTGTGTTGTTAAATGTTTTGTTTGTACTAAAATGTTTTTTGTGCTGCTATCATTTTCTTTTAGATTTTAAAGAATATTTTATATGTCACATTCACTCAAAATAGGCCCAATCATTTTTGCTCCCTTTGTGTCAATAAAGGTTTGTTTTTGTGACTGCGTTTATTACCGATAATGACAGAGCAATAGTGGAGCATGTAAAGCCAGTGCGATATCCAGTAGGAATTATATATCAAAAACTGTAGATGCCCAAACAAAACTTTCAGTGGCACAAACAATTGAGCCTATTCTAAGTCATGTTGAGGGGCTGAGTGACGTCATCACCTATAATTCAATTTCTAATAATAAAAACACCGATGCAGCACACATGAAACTTTTAACAGCAAAAACCGGCACAAACAGAGCACCAACAGACGGGACTATTTTGGTTGAATTTAGAGCATGTTGGGGGGCTGAGTGACCTCAGAATGACCTATAAAATATCTTTTAATATCTATAAAATGATAGCAGCACAAACGAAAATTTTAACAGCACAAACCTGCTCAAACGAAGCACAAACAATTGAGCCTATTTTGCTTTGGGTGTGGGGCCAACTTCATGCAGGTCTTTTTTCACATACCTAATAAAACTGTGTTCAGCCATGTCCAAAGGTTTCTCCCTCAATCAGTACTTCTACGCTACTACCACTGCATACTGTAGGCCTATGGGTGAGTTATACCTCTGTGTATTTTACTATAGTATTTCTCCAATTCTTTGCCATTTTTGTGAAAAGGGAATTGGGAATTCTCACCTTAGTCATTTGTTTTAATGCTGTAGCCCAAAGGTTTTCAATGTGTGGTCGCGTGCCTCCACAAGGGGTAGACCAAATTAAATTGGAAAGCATTCATATGCCATATTATCATTTATAAGAAGTCAATGTTAAGATCAAGTCTCACGTTTGTATAATAATTAATTAATATTTTATAGATTAAGTCTAAGCTGAGAGTTTAATTTTGTACAGAGCAAGAATTAAGCCCAAAAAGCCTGAGGTTCATGTAGATACTATAATCAGGAATGTGTATCGATAATAAGGACACACATTCCGAACGCCTATAATGACCAACCAAACGCGTGTTCAGAACGCCCGTAATGACCGACCAAACACGCGTTCAGAACGCCTGTAATGACCGACCAAACGCGCTCAGAACGCCTGTAATGACACATCAAACATGCGTTCAGAACGCCTGTAATGACACATCAAACATGCGTTCAGAACGCCTGTAATAACACATCAAACACCAGTTTAGAACACATAATTGTGGCAATGTATGAATAGATATGCTGCTGGAATGTTAAGCATAAGTTATTTTTCTATTTTACATTAAGTCAAATGTTTCTCTAATAGTGAATGAATGTAATGAATGAATGTCATGTCAACACTAAAAAAACTTTATTTACATTATTTAATTGGGCCTACTTGAAATGACTTCCTCTTCTCGCTTTCGATAAGGCCAGAAACATAATTTAATTAGGTGTATGTTAACATATAGACTAATATGTTGGTAAAGTGTGTTCTCACACTGGTACAGTCATGCCCTATTAGAGATGTACAACTGCGCATGTGCAAAAATAAAGTGGCTCTCCATTCTGGTTGAAACACCAACGATGAGCATGTGTGTTTATTCCCTCGTTAAGTAAGCCGGTATTCCTGCCCTGAAGATGACAGCACCAACAGGTTATGGGCCCAGGAGGGAACATGGAAACCGATGTAATAGATTATGTTTCGACGGAGAAGAAAAATCTACGAGTTATGGGAGACAAAGTTTTTGGGGCACTTGTGTTTGCTGGGGCTAAAGGCCGCCATATTGAGTGTGGATGAAGATGAAGAAGATGGAGAGAAAAATGAAGAAGTCTATGCCGAATTGATACAGGTTTTGGATGATAAAAGCTTTTCCCTGATAATGAGAGAAGCAGCAGATGATGGAAGAAAAACGTTGAAGATATTGAGGGAACCTTATGCAGGTAAAGGGAAGCCACGTGTGATTAGGGTGAGCTAACTTCTCTTCAGAAAGCCGCTAACGAAAGTGTTACTGACTATATCATTCGTGCTGAGACGGCTATGACAGCACTGAGGAAAGATTTGCCCGAATCATTTAAGCCGTTTGCCATCCACATAACGCAGAGTGACGAGCAGTCAACTTTTGGCGAGTTCAAAACCAAGTTGAGGAGCTACGAAAGCACCGAGAAGTTTAGCGCCATTTCCACTGACGACAACGTGATGAAGGCAAGTAGCGTTAATGTCAGCTGGCCAAGAGGAAGAGATAAAGGGACCGAGATAACCTGCTTCAACTGCGGCCAGAAAGGGCACAAGGCCCGGGAATGTACCGTTACTGGAGAGCACAGAGAACAGAGACAGTGGTGTAGTTTTAGCAAGAGCTCCACTCATACAGACGAAAATTGCAGCCGAAAAAGAAGAAACAATGTGAAACAAGCAATAGATGCTGAAGGCCACACATTTGCATTCAGAATAAGTGACTGTCAGGTCCGTGGACTGAAACAGAAAGGGCTGATGGTTGATACGGGAGCAACGTCACATATAGTCACGGACATCGGAAAGTTTAAGGAGTTTGACGAGACTTTCAAACCAGAAAAAAATTCCGTGGAGCTGGCTGACGGAACAAGGACGAATGGTGTCACGGAGAGGAGAGGTGCAGCAGAGGTCTACCTGAGAGACAACACGGGTCGTCGGGTGAAAACAACGCTGACGAAGGCGCTGTATGCGCCGTCGTTTCCACAGGACATTTTCTCCGTTAAAGCAGCGACAGCCAACGGAGCTTCAGTCAACTTTCGACAGGGGTGTAACCAGCTCATCCACAGGAACAGTACCACTTTTGACATCAAGGAGTACGATAGACTTTACTATCTTAACACTGTAAGTGATGAAAATGATGATGGATGTCATGGGTGCTATGATATTCATACATGGCACAAAATTCTTGGCCACTGTAATTTTGAGGATGTGTCAAAGTTAGAAAATGTGACTGAGGGAATGAAAATCACAGGTAAGATTGACAAATCTAGCCTAAACTGTGAAGTGTGCACACAGGGAAAATTTGTTCAGAGCAGAAACAGAGAGCCTGATGAAAAGGCAAAAGCGGCACTTGAGCTTGTGCACTCTGATTTGGCTGGCCCTATTGAACCAGAGGCAAAAGATGGTTTCAAGATACACTCTAGCATTTACGGATGATTATTCAGGGGCAGTTTTTGTGTATTTCCTAAAGGCAAAGAGTGATACTGTCAAAGCCACTGAGAAGTTTATTGCTGATGTGGCCCCTTATGGGAAAATAAAGTGTGTCAGGTCAGATAATGGCACAGAGTTCACAGCAAAAGAGTTCCAGTCACTGCTCAGTAAGAATGCCATAAGATATGAGACTTCAGCCCCTTACCCCATCAAAATGGGACCGCTGAGGGAAATTGGCAAGATGCATGCTACTTGACAACAACCTACCAAACAACTTGTGGACATATGCTGTAATGACTGCTGCAGTAATTCGCAACAGGTGTTACAATAAGCGTGTAGGACAGACTCTACACTACATGTTTGCTGGGAGAAGGCCTGATCTTTCAAAGATGAAAGAATTTGGATCTGTTTGCTATGCATACAGACAGAACAAGAAAAAGTTGGACTCAAGATGTGAAAAGGGTATTTTTGTCGGGTATGATAAAAATTGTCCAGCATACCTAGTCTACTACCCAGACACTGGAAAAGTCCTTAAGAACAGATTAGTCAAGTTCGTTACAAAACGTGTAGTCGAACGCCAAACTCAGACAGATTTGGAAATGAGTGATGATCTTCATGGGAAGAGATTTGAATCCCCCATGCCAAAAGCCAAGATGGCGGATCAAAATTCCAAAGAGACACAAGAGGCGCAAATCGAGACTTCAGAGAGTGACACAGACACGCTGACACTAGAGAGAAAATAGTCAGAGTCCACGCTATCCAGACAGAGCGAGGAAGAAACCCCAGTACTTAAAAGACTGAGTGTAAAGTGAAGTGTGATGACTATATACCACCTAATGTTGACTACTGCTACAGAGTAATGTGTAATGCACGACAAACCTTCAAAGAAGCAATGACTTTATCAAAATCAGAGATTTGGGCTACTGCTATGAAGGAGGAGATGGATTCCCTTAGGGAAAATGATACATTCACATTGACCACACTGTCAGAGGGTAAAAATGCAGTGGGGGGCAGGTGGGTCTATACCACTGGGGGGCCACACTGAAAATGCCAGAGTGCATCGTGGGCCAGATTACTTTTTTAATCAACATGCCTAAAAAACACACAACATAGCTAACTCTGTTAACTTGCATATTATGTTTATGCATATTAATTTTCCATGCAACACCGTTTTCATAATCAAACTTAATTTACTTTAATAATGCTTTTTTTATTATTTTCTGTTAACTGTTATTGTGGCAGGCAAAGGCCTAAACAATCCCTTTTTAGGGTTATTACTCAACAGAAATGTTGCAACACAAATTTGCCTTAAAACTTAACTTTCAACTCAACAGAGTAAATTTATTACATAAGGTATAGTGTATAACAGTTATATAGGTATAATAGTTATTAGGGCAGCCGTAAGTCTATGAAATCACTTCTGAAGATTTTCACTCAAAGCAAATGTTGGTATAATTGCCGTTGTCTAACTTCATACAGTATATTTTTTGTACTACGTGCTTTTAACGACAGCTATTCCAGCAGCCCAGACCCAAGAAAACAACTTTTAGGGTTACTCACTCAATATGAACAGGAGAGCCTCGTATGGACGTTGACAAGTTAGGTGAAGTAAGGAGTCATTTCTGTTGAAGCAGTGTGCGGTTCTGTTGAAGCAGTGTGCGGTACTGCTGCAAGATATTCATCAGTGAGGCTGCATCTGCGCTTGGACTTGTTGAATTGTAGCATCGGGTGACAGTTTTTGTGTTTCTCCGCATGCTCGCTCTGGAAGTGCCTCTGCAAATTGTACTCTTTAAAAACTGCGACGTTAGCTTAACATATTAA
>JACXGI010010707.1:0-18745 GCA_016801175.1 Esox masquinongy
TCTTTCTTTCTTTCTTTCTTTCTTTCTTTCTTTCTTTCTTTCTTTCTTTCTTTCTTTCTTTCTTTCTTTCTTTCTTTCTTTCTTTCTTTCTTTCTTTCTTTCTTTCTTTCTTTCTTTCTTTCTTTCTTTCTTTCTTTCTTTCTTTCTTTCTTTCTTTCTTTCTTTCTTTCTTTCTTTCTTTCTTTCTTTCTTTCTTTCTGTTTCCTCCTTTGTTTCTCTCTCATCTGTCTCTCTCCATCTCGGCAGTGTATGAATTTTACTTGAGAGGAACAAGAACATTATCTAAACGCTGTTTCCGTTTTGCAGCAGGGGTTGAGAGGACAGGCAGCGAGTGGGGCGAAAAGCCTAGTCAAATTGCTGTTGCTTGTGCACAGTCAGTAGTAGACAGAATAAGAACACTGCACAGGAAGTTCATAGGGAGGTATAGAATTCAGACAATACAGACTCCCCCCTCCCTTTGCTCTTGGAACCGTCCGCTCTGTGCCTGCACAGTGCAGACTCTGATGGGGAAACTCAATGGAATGCCCCAAGGGCGGGGGTGTGAAATGTCTCTTATTTCCGCCAGCATCTTGTCTGCCTTTCTAATTGGCTGAGGTAAAACCATTGTAGGGCATTTGTTTTATTTTTATTATTTATTTATCGCTTCACAGACCTATACAGGGGTCTGAATAACCACCACGAAAAGCCATATGAAGGTAGAAGAATGCCAGGGGAAAATATAAGGGGTATCTATTTCACAACAATCCATTTCTTATCTGTGGTATACATCTCTTCCTCTGTGTAAATTTCAGCCCTTATTTCTCTTCACATTTTATATGTCAGAGCAATATTGCCCAACCCTGGTTTTGTGCTGCAGGAGCTGAGATTGACCATGGCGAAGAGCCTGTCATTACAGACTTCAGCAATATACAATAATTCATTCATTCCAAAATACTTGTCCCTCCAAGACTATGCACAGATGGGGACAAGCACCGTTCTCATCGTTCTGTCTTTACATCATTCTGCCATGCATGAGTATTGCAAGTCAGCTTATATTTTTAACTAGAACACATATTTTTCAAAATGGCAGAAATTGCTTAACGGTGGAAACGTGGCTTATGTCTAAAGATGATCTTATTTTACATTATACATTTCAATCACTTAAGCTTACTCTGTTATCCAGAAAGACTTACAAAAATGATTGATTGCATACTCTTAGTACCTTTAGTTCTTTACAGTTATATTATTCCTAAAATGTTGTTAGGGAGAGGAGAAGGGCTGAATGAGCCAATTAAAAGCTGGGAATGATTAGGTAGCCATGGCGATACGAGGGCTGGATATTTAGCCAGGACACCAGGGTTAACACCATTACTCTAATGATCAGTGCCATGGGATGTTTAATGACCACAAAGTCAGGACTTGTATTTACATTGCCTTTGTCAGTCATCCCTCTGTCATTACATGACTGTTGAACGTGTTAACAAATGTGTTGTTTAGTTTTTATTTGGTCGGTATTGTTTTCATAAAATCTCATCTTCCTTAATGCTGCTTAGAGTTGTGAAACAAGCTTTGTAATGTGTGCTGCAAAGCCATGAAATGGGATTGTCTGAAATGTCCTATTTGACACTATAATGCTGAATGAAACTTGGGATCATTAGGTTGCAGTGTGGGTAGGAGAACCGATTAGAAATGAAACGATCAGTGCCGTGAGACCTTTACTGACCACTGTTTAATGACCTATCCAAACGACAGCACCCAATGCAAAGCAATGTCTGCTTTTCTGCCTTAGGGGATTGGGATTTGATATTTTGACAGAAAGAAGAGTGCCCCCTACAGGTCCTCCATCCAGTAGCATCCAGGGTGCAACCAGCACACAACCCGGGTTCAATACATGTTTCATTGATGTTTAACTAATTCTAGAGGTGTTTCACTTGATTTCAGCAGTGGCTTTCATCTAGAAAGACATCCAAATAGATTGTTTGCATGGAGGTGGTGTTTAATTTTTGAAGACTTTTGAATTGACTTTTCCAATTCTCCTCACTCGGGTCCTCTTCAAGGCAGGTTAATCACAACTTTAGTATATTTAGGCTAAGCAGTTTAAGTGTAAGTTGATAAACTGTGATTTCAATTTTCATAGTTGTTTTGTTCATCTACCAGCTGTTACCGTATTGTACTATATCATTTTTTGTTTTAAATATACTGTACTTTGATATTATACTATTGATTATATTGATATCATATTTTGGCATTGTCACCTGGCCCTATCTACACGCAGTAGTAATGTAGCATACATACCAAATTGCTAAAATTAAGAAATATTTCATATTAAGAAATATTAAGAACATTAAGAAAAATCATATGGTCCCATATAGCTCAGTTGGTAGAAAAACACCACAAAAAAAAGTCACTAAATAAGAGCACAGGGTCAAACACTAAATGTGTGTGTATGTAGAGTATGTAAATGTTTTTATGTATTTATTATTGTCATTTTATTTTGGGGCCGGTAGATTGACTTGTGTGTAATCACCCCTAGTTTTACCAGTTCATCCTCCTGACCTGACATTGCATATCGGGACTGTAAACATATCCCTAAGCGTCTCGTTTTTCCTCCCCAAAATGTATTTTCAGTTTACCCCCCACCCCTCCCTACCACCACCAATCCATCCCCTTCTTACTCCGTCCCTCCTGCCCCCACTCGCCATGTGGACTTGGTATGTTCCAGTCCGTGCACTTCAAAAGGCCACCAGGTTCATCCCTCATTCTGCCAGAGACTGTTCACAACATGAAAAGGAGTGCAGAGAAGAAAAAAGGTATGGACAGGATCAACAGAGCTGGGGGAAACCCTGTCCTGGTGATTTACAGAGCCTCACATAATTCCGAGGTCACGGAACTCAGGAGTGGAGATCCCGCTACTACACATTCTATGCGCCCCACCGCCTCAGCTCTAAACATCAGGAAGCTCTCCTAGCAGTTTCAACAGCAGCTTGTGTGTGTACATTAAACTAATGACCAACTGTTGCGTTTTGTCTACATGCGTCAGTGTCCAAATATCTGTGTGTGCTCGCAGGAAAAGGAGGCACTGTTAAATTACATGACTGTTCAGGTCAGGGATATTTGCAGCGCCTCCCCCCATCCATTAAATACAGGAAATGGTCACAGCCTTATTGCCACGGTAATCACCGTAACTGCCCCCCTCAGCAGATGGTCGTGTTATTACCAAGTGCAAATTGCATGTTTGGTGCCGTGATTCTGCGTGCATGCCTGCGAGTGCTGGCCGACCTGAAGAGATTAGGGCATGTGCGGGGCCGCTCGTCAGGCCGGCTTAGGGAGATTTGGGGGGGTGGCTGCGGCGCAGTCGGGTGGACCCTTCCGCTTATCAAAAAGGAGGCAGCTGTACCTCATCATCATTTCCAGGGGTCACGCTACCCAGGTAGCCTTTCAATGAAAGCTGTTAACCCCGCGCCAACGGGTGGTTAATGGAAGATTCCGGTCATCACTGCCACCAGCCCAAAGCATGCAATGGGCTGCCGTGTGTCCATTAAAGAAAATCACGGCAGCTCAAGCCTTTAAAAAGGAGTTGGGGTGAGAGGGGTCATTTCAAAGCTTTTAACATAGGCATCAAATTTAGGGACCTTTTAATGACCGGCGGCTTCCTTGTAAAGATTGATCA
This sequence comes from Esox masquinongy, assembly GCA_016801175.1. Lineage (NCBI taxonomy): Eukaryota > Metazoa > Chordata > Actinopteri > Esociformes > Esocidae > Esox > Esox masquinongy. The sequence continues at coordinate 3,650 of JACXGI010010707.1, forward strand.
GGAGAAAAACTGTCAGTCATGCTGTTTGAACCTTCTGGAGGTTGTCATTTGGAATTGAAAAGAAGTAGTATTTTTGCCACAATCATTGTTATGTATACTGTAATCTGTCCTCATCTGGACATTGAAAAGGAGAAGTAGTATCATTATGTATACTGTAATCTGTCCTAATCAGGACATTGAAAAGGAGAAGTAGTATCATTGTTATGTATACTGTAATCTGTCCTAATTTGGACATTGAAAAGGAGAAGTAGTATCATTGTTATGTATACTGCAATCTGTCCTAATTTGGACATTGAAAAGGAGAAGTAGTATCATTGTTATGTATACTGTAATCCGTCCTAATCTGGACATTGCAGACGTCCTGTTATTGCTTGCCTGTCGTGTTTGTTTTCTGGAATGCTGAGTGTTGTGGTTATTCTTTTAAGAGTTCTCCTTGGAATTTTGAAACAATTTAAATATATATTCTATTGCACTGCCTCCATCAAATGGACAGATTGTGTAGTCTTAGTCAAATGGACAGACATTGTAGCCTCCTTCAAATGGACATATTCTGTAGTCTCCGTAAATTGACAGATTGTGTAGTCTCCATAAATTGACAGATTTCGTGATCTCCATCAAATGGACAGATTTTGTGATGTCTGTCAAATGGACAGATTGTCTAGTCTCTGTCAAACTGACAGATTGTGTAGCCTCTGTGAAATGGACAGATTGTGCAGTGTTCATCAAATGGACAGCTTTTATTTGAAGGCAAATACTGTTATCCTTCAAAACCAGTCTGATCACAATATACTGCATACTACTGACAAGCTGATGTGTCAGTGGAGATTGCACCTCGCCCCTGACCAACTCATGTTTATGTATTTCCAAGAATACTAATGGATCATTCCACTGTGCAATTTTCAATGCAAAGCCTTTAGGGAGGACAGTGTATTGATTGGTAATGGTCCTCTCTGCTGTGTAAAGTCATGTCTGGGGTATTGAAGGTTAGGGCACTGCATAGCCTATATGCGGCCTTCGGTTATGAAGTGCTTTTTGGCCTTTCGTGTGAACGCGACAGAGAGAAATACTAGAAATCAATATTTTCTTAGTTGATTCTTTTTTTATCTGAATGGTGTCACAGTTTTTTTTTCCCCCTCCATATGTCCAATTTACATAGTGCTCTTAATGATATACTATCCATTCCTCTTTGGTCAACCGTGACTGTCCTTGGTCAATGAAATAAGACCACACTATTTGAAAAAAGAAGTAGGGTCACTGTATAATCAATAGCTTTTATGAGGAGTATTTATGGTTTCATTGTGTCAGCCTCACATCAGAAATCCATTTTCCAATCGGGGTTGAGGTCCCTTTTTTTCATTCTGGCTCAGTTGAATGTATTTTCATTATCATCTGTTTACAGAAAATATAATTCATGATTTGGTTACACTATATTATAATAATCAAGACTATCTGTAGATGCTCTTTCGATACCCATACTATCAAAAAATAAATGAAATGCTTGCCAAGGCTAGGGTGAAGTTTAGAGTTAGGGTAAGGTTAGGTAAAGTGTTTAGCTTAGGGATAGGATGTTTAAAGAATGAGTTAGTGTTAGTGGATTGTTAAATAAAATGTTATTGATAATATGTAAAGTATATCCAAATAAAGAGTTAATGATGATTATTAATTTTTGTTTAAGTCAGTAGGTGTAGAAATCAGATAATCATTCAGCTGCACTTAACTGAATTAAGTGCACCTTGCATTCCTGAAGTAGGATTTAACTTGGCACAGGGATTATTTTCTACACCTTTTAAGTATAAACGAGAGAAAAGCAGCCTCATTTTACATAATCGTTTACATGACGTTTTCATTTTACATTGACTTGTGCTGTTGGATAAGCCAAGAGAGGACTGTATGCTTGAATCGAGAGATTCATGAATGCAGGAACTTGACCAGCCCATGATCAGTGTCCACTGTCCAGATGTCTTTTTGAGCCCTATAAAATCTGTTTTATTTTTTGGCCAATTCCGTTTTATTCTGTTCAAAATTCAAAAATGTTTTCCATTTTATTTTTCTGTGAAACAATTTTATACACAAACAACAAAAAATAAATAAAGACATTCTGATGTTTATTTTAGTAGATGCTTTCAGAAAAAGTACAATACAGTGCACTAGTAAACTTATGAGTATTTCATACAATACATTCACTGTGGCACTGAATAGTTCCACAACAAAAGGATCACTTGTACATTGCAGTGGGAAGGGACAGTATAATATGGTTGGATTTATAACACAATCCCTCACCACAAGCAGATTAACAACACTAATAACATCAAAATGGGATATTTTTGCATTGGTAATGTCCTCTACATTAACATACTTAAGCTCTAACCATTTTTCAGTGTGCTCCACCTTATAATATTCTTTACCTTATGTAAAGTATTATTGAAAAAGTAATTTTGTTTCTTTTATATTTTTCACACAGTTTTTCCTTTGACAATGTACTGAATACACACTATACATACATCGCAGACTTATATTTTGAAGGCACAATACGATAATTGGAAGTCTTATTGTTGCTGCTGAATGTATATAACGTTTCCCCACAGACTTTTATTTTGAAGGCAAAATACTAAAACCAGTGGTCTTATTGCTGCTGCGTAATCTATAATGTTGCCTGCATGACGCTAATCTATTGTAGTCGATTGTAGCTATTGAATTGTGACAGTTAGCTAGCTAGCTAGCTACCTTTGGTTGTCCCTTAGACGATGGCTACCTTCTTTATATCAGTGACACAGCCACTTACTGGCAGTTTAACACAAACGTGTGCATGCACAGACCACAGCCAGTTACGTTTCTCTGACCTCACTCGCTAGTTTAATACTCCGAACGTCAGGTGCAGGACGTTGTTGCTCTGCTCTGACGCTTGTGCCATAGTGAACTACGTGAATGTTAACTGCACTCAGCTTGGTAAAACAAAATTGTATTTCATAAAAAAATTCAGTTTTTCTTTGGCGGTACATCACAATTTAGCAGCGGCGGACCGCCGTTCTGATTACATTAACAGTGGCCCAAACAAAGAGGTGGAGTTCCACGAGACACACTGCCACACAACCACCACGGAACACGCACACACACTGCATTCACAGCCAGCAAAGCCTGATGTTCTTTCAGGTCCATTGTACCTGTAGAGTAGGCAAAATGTGGTGATAATTATTAGTTCTATTGAGGCAATATCATAATTATATATATGTTTTATATTAAAACAAATATGACAATAAAGCAAAAAAATATATCATTCTTTCAATTCCATGTTTATCTTAATTCCATGTTTGTCTGGATTCCGTGATTCTTTCCGCGTTCTCCGTAACGTGGAAATTATATGATTCTAGTCTTTTCATAGACTATGCAGAGTTTAGGAGAACTTGATCCATGACATATTGAAAAAACTGCATTAACAATGATGCCCTTGGCCTTAAAGTGTTGCATTTCAAAACTTTGTGACAGCAAAAACTTTGGGTCCCGAACTCAAATTTGAGATTACTAGATACTGATTTTCACAAGTTTATTCTACAGTCTGTTTGCTTAGGGTAAAAACTTTCTAAGACTTCTGACTTTTCCACACCATGGCCTGCCAAAGGCTTCCCTTCATGCCATGTTGGGTTAACTTCTGGCACCATCTCAGGTGTGTGGTGGGCTTTTATTAATTAATAGCAGACATGCTATCACTCACACTGTACATGATGTTCACTGAAGGGGTTATTACTGACTGGCATGCAGAGGATATCCGTTCTAGTTTAGGAAGTTGAGCTATATTGCTTTGTGACCATGTAAACACAGTAGGCTGAGAGAGGCACTTGAATGGCTTCATCTCCAAGGAATGACAGCTGAACTGTTGCTCTGGTTTCAGTTACGGTTTTGTAAAAATCATAAGCTTAGTTATTCAGTGTCTGCCAAAAGACAGAAATTCGGCTCTGAAGTTTTTTTGGCCACCATCTGTTTGAGGTTTGTGGAGCATGGGGTAGTTATGGCAGAGTGCTCATGGAGTGACAGACGATGGAGTTTTCCCACAGAAAACACACATTGCCTCTGTCGATGTTTCGTTGAAGGTAGAAGACTTGGTTAGTGTAGTTATGCTGTTAAGGTTGTCGTTCCGCTGGGCTGTTATTTGTCTTGGTTAATAAGCCTCGATCTGTGTTCTTTACAATCTGGACTCACTCTTTAAGACACACACACACACACACACACACACACACACACACACACACACACACACACACACACACACAAACTCTCTGGAAGGTCACCGTTAATTGGCAGAAACCAGTAAGAAAACGCTGCATGCAGTCCTGAGTGATCGCTTCCCAACAACAGCAGAAGAGAGGTTAAAGGTCAGCAGAGGGAACTGCCCTCCAGAGACTTAGAAAGACAAGAGACACATTTCTACGAGCCTCACCTTTACTGGCGTGACTAAATTATTTCTCCCGGAGGGGGAAGCAGACGTCTTGTGTCATGCACTGACGTTTGTCAAGACCAGCTTGGTTAGAGGCCCAGGGTGATTCTTTTTGTCTTATTTGAATTCCGTAGGAGCAATTTCTGGATCTTTATCAAACCCACGGCATTGTTTGTTTAGCTCAATTGCTACTACGTGTCTATGTGATCGCTAGCTCAGACTGGCTGGTACTGTTGTCTAACTGGAAGGTGCCATTCTGATTATCATCTTGATGGATGGCTGGAGTCTGTCTCGGAGGGGCTGTCACTATCATTGCAGTTGCCTGACCTCTGCTCTTCCACCCCCTCACCCCCCCCTCCCCCACCCACTCAGCCAAAAGGGAAGGGGTCAAGTGCCCATTAGTCATTTATGCCGCAATGAATTGAGATCAAAGCCCACATCCATTGGCCCTCTACCTGTTAACAGTGGAGGAATGATTGGGATTATTCAGTAGAAAGGAGTTAAAGTTTGACTTTGGGTTTATAAAACGGGTGCATCCAACTGGGCCCACTAATGCTGACAACAGCTGGGGTACCGATGGTGGTTTATTCATCACCATTATGATGGTCCAGGGGCCCCTCCGTGGTGACAGGGGAGATCATGCCGGCAGTGGGATTATAAATGGGACAACCAAACGAGCTTTACAGTCTATTTAATATTATGTCTGTCATCGTGGCCAATCACCCTGCATTACACTTAAAAATCACTTTGACTTCGACCAGTGAAACGCTCTTTGGCCAGCTAGCTTCGCTGCCAGACTGTGCCAATGGGAGTTCAGCATTCTAACACCTGCTGCATCCAAAACAGATCTTTGCAGTGATCGCAACCAAATGTAATCTTATAAAGCAACTGTTAGAGCAGTAATGAAAACGACACTCAAAGCCTATGAGACAGGTCATTATTCATTATTCAGGAATTATGACAAGAGTATAATTATGCTGTTGCATAGCCAATATAGCCTACCATGGCTAAGAGCTGTTCTTAGGAAAAACTCCACTTGGTCTCTTAACGTTATTTAGAGCTAATCAGAATCCTGGGTTCAAAAAAGCCAGCTTGGGCTCAAAACACCCAATAATTAATTATAAATACATCATTTGTTTTGTACTTTATTTTCTTCACATTTGGCCTAAACATATCTTGTTAATTTAAAAAGCAGTATATTGCTTTAAAATCCCCAACAGAAAGGGGAAGGGGGTGGACAGGAAGGGGATTTTGAAGGCGTGGTACATGGGAGGAAAAGGCACATTCCCCCATTGTTCAGCTCTTAGGCATGGCTTGACCGCAGGGTGTGCGTGGACATTCATAGAAGGAGAATAGTTTAGGCAGGTCTGCTGCCATTTTGGGCTTTCTAGACCTGGAGGCTAATTTAATTTCAAAATATGGGATATGAATGATGATTATGACTGCGGCTCATTAGGTAGATCACATGACGGGATGGAAATCCCAATTAATGCTATCTCGTTGTAATCCCGCCCCCAGGGGTCAGGAGAAGTGATGATTCGTCCCAAATCTGTGAAAGCACTGTTAATTTGGCTCCCTGATTTGCATACAGTTACTGCTGCTTTTTGAGATCCAGACAATTATTATCTGCAGTTATTTTTTTTGTGTATTTTTTTTTAAACTATTTATCTGAATTCCTCACTGCAGAAACATTGGATTAGGAAGGGAAAGCCTTTTTTGTCTACACATTTTTGCTTTCCTTTTATTCTTTTAGGAGGCCATTCCAAATATTTGGTCAGAAAAGTATTTGTACTCACATGTCGTGGCACAAGTTAGTCTGTGTCGGAACATCCAACCCGTAACTGAAAGGTAGACAGAGTCCCTGAGACAACCAGCAAAACAAATATCTCATTTTGTCCTTGAGCTACACAATTCTAATTGCTTCAAGGTCGCTGTAGAAGTGAAACGAAAAAAGGCAAAAACATACACACACCAAATTATTATTACATTACTATGTCACAACCTGATATAATGGCAGACAGCTTTGTAGACTTTGGAATAGTTTTTTTAATGGATTTGGGTGCATTAGAAATACTACTGGAAGAAGAGCCATATGGGAGCCAAACAAATGACTCACTTAGCTGAACAGGGCCAAATGACCTGGCTCTCTGGAGGAAAAAAAAAGAGTCAGAAGGATGTCTGTGGATTACGAGACCCTGGTGGTTTAGATTATCCTTCGGTAGAATCCCCTGCAAAGTAAGAATACCAGTAATCTGGACCCCACAGCATATCATGTGGCATTTAAGGGCCCATAAAATTAATGATATACTGCTCTGCACACGGACGGCTCAAAATGGTGCCTGGGCGCACAGGAATACTAAACATGCATTGAGTTGATGAATCGAATTCATGGTACATATCCTTCTATCCGTTCGGAGTCAGAAAACAGGAATCAGATGGATTAGGATTTAGTTTTTATGCTGTTAAAGCCACCATTAGTTAAAAATAAATAAAACTTCCCTGAGCTTATTTCTCAAATAAGCTATTTCCCTGATCCTCTTCCCCTCCCACCCCGTCACACTCCCCTGTCGCTTTAGAATGGCGTTAGTTGCCAGCTGCAGGAGGCCAGCTTGATTTGCAGCCTCTTTCAACACTTACCAAAAGATTGGTGTCCATCCAATATGATGTCATTCATGACAGAAAACAATGCAAAGCTGTACATTTGGCTTTGGTGGGAAGGGAGAGTGATCCGTTTGTTTGGCCCGGCTACAATGGCAACCCTTCCCTTGTTGCTCTCCTCCCTGTCAGAACGGCATCACTTGCGGGCAGCTGAGAAGCGTCTCTCTTATACTGAGAATACCACTCAGCCTGCCATGTGTTACAGCAAGACATGCATATTGCATGGCAGCCTTTTCTCCCTGAACCCTGTGGGGTTTCACATGGTGTGTACAGATGAACGTGGAACGTGACATCTTAGTCATCCTTATGATGGAGTCGCTTAATGTGTTGGGGCACCTCCTCAATCTTTAAAGGGGCATCGTTTCTCAAATTAACTTTTGTTCACGCATGTGCGCGCATGCATGCACACACGTGTACGCACGCACACACGCACGCACGCGCGCACACGCGCGTGCGGTGAAGTCTTTTTAAATGTGTTCTGTGCTTAATCTGTTTGAGAAAACCTTGGCCTGATGCTCAGTGTTTTGATAAAGCATAATTTGATGACTGCATTAGTAATCTTTGACAATAACCTTTTTTCATTTTTCTCTACCTCTCATTTGAAATCTTTGCTGCATGCTTGCTGTCCTGGTTCAAGGTAAGAGATATTTGTTTAAAAATTTTTTTTTGGTCCTTCAGCGTCACTATCTCTTTTTATTTTTTTTGTCCCTCGTTTTTTTAAACAGCAGCTTGGCACAGCGCTCGATGTGTCAATTTGATTGAAACACAGCGTTTGAAACCTTTTCTGATGTGGATGCCAGTTGAAATGCCCCACGGGTGACTGTGTCCCGTGCCGCTTCGATACCACTGCCTAGTGACCATATGGGCCCTGATTCACCCACATACTGCCTTTAAATAAGGCAGACCTGACAGCAAGTGGCACCGAGGCCTTGAATGAACTGGTGCTCTTTGATGTGGAGAAGGGGACACTGGAGGAAGACAAATGACTTGTGTGGCGGGGAGAGTATAGGGAAAGGCAGAGGGAGGACGTTGCCAAGGCTGACCGGAAAAGAGGAGACTGAAGGCTGGGGAAATGTTTCGGGTAGATCGGCAGTACACACAGATGTGAAAGCAGGATGACAACGGCATCGCTCAATTTAGCTTTTCAATTTCATTTAGTTTCTGTGACAGAGATGAACTCATTAGCAAAACCAAGATATTCTTCATCTATTCCAGTCACTGTCCTCCTCTGTCTTATCATAACATCTCAGTTGTTTTCAGTAGACTGCCTTTGCCAGGTCTCCCTAAATAGATACTCCACATTGTAAAATGTCTCCTGGGTAAGAACTGGAAGCCAAGCGAGTGGTGTATCTGAGTCTTGCATCGAGGAATACACCTTAAAACCCTGACGTGTTGAGTTGTCAGGCAAAACACTTTTAAAGGTTGTTTGCCTTCTATTTATTTTTCATATCATATGATTTAAGAGGTGTGTGCGCATGTGCGTGTGCGCCTGCACGATTACATTGTGTATCAGCGCAAGTCTGTTTGTGTTGTCTCTTTGTGTTTACGTTTCGAGTTTCTTTTTCGCTCACGCTTGCGTCTCCACGGTTTTGTTTATCGTGACATCTTGAAAGGTCGCGCCCTTTCGGTGACCAGCAGAGGAAGTGTTTGCGACCCCCTGGCATTCGTGTTGTGGCATGTCGTCAAGGCCGGAGCCTTGCTGGCGTAGCTCATCAGCCCTCTGCAATTAGTGTCGCGCTCCGAGCGTCTGTGTGTGGACGGCTGCATTTGGCGAGAAATCTCTCGGCGGTGACCTAGCCACAGATTCTTCAATGCATCATGATTAGGAGGATGAGCCCTGGCATTGCTGAGCAGCGCCAGCTGTCACCGTACAAAAACAGAGTAATGGTTGTTCATTTTGTAGACCGGTCTTTTGCGGTGTCGTGTGACGCGTGCAACTTTAAGCTCGCTGCTCAGCACATGAAAGGTGGATGATTAGACCTGGGCGATATAGACGCTTCACACAACTGTTAGGTTTATTTATGGCATAGGAAAATCCATTGCCCCTCTCCCTGTTCTATAATGAGATTAGGGCAGAAATGTAGCCACCATTTAATGGCCGTTCTAGCGCTTTCAAGCCACAGATTGAGTCACAGTGAGTAGGAGTGCTGAGGAAATGTGTTTAAAACACATATATTGAGCTGAGTAGAAAAACAAAAACGTCCAATATAGGTAGCCAGCATAATGATAGAATAATTACACAAAGAAGTCCTGTTAAATGTTATTTCCCCTAACCTTAAAACCCCTCATCCCTGTTCCACATCCTAATCACTCCCTAGGACCTTAAATCATTACCCATGGGCCCCTCTTTCTCTGGTGGGCAGGTTTTAATATGTGACGTTGGGAGGGGTGGAAGAACTCTTTCAGCAAAAGATGGCAGTGCATAATAAATGTCCCCAGCACCTCCAGAACGGATGAAATATTCAGCGGTTTTACAGGATGAAAAAATGATGAACCGAGCTGGAAGGAATCCCGCTAATTTTGATCTAGTCTGCCGCTTGTCCCCCTTTGTACCCTAGATAAGAGCAAATGCCCCACAACCGGGAACTGAGAATGGAGGCCAGCAATATTGCTTACCCCCAGTTCGGAAAGATGATGTCCTGACCCCCTTTTCCCTCAACAGACTGGAGAACACCTGGGTGGAACTGACTTGTAATTTATTTTTCATTTTCCATTTTGTTTGGTCTGTTGCCCTTCTATGAGACTGAAATTGACTTCATTGTTCCCAGTTCAAAACAGCTGTGATATTGTCGTGTTCTTCAGAGCTTCCCCAGAGTGGCAGTCAGATAGCAGCTAAAATCACACTGTGATTGGTGTTGTCCTTTTACCTTGTACTGTCAGCCGTTATCAACTAAACCCTACTCTGTAAGCTTTCATTGATAGCACCTGCCAAAATAAACACGAATAATGATGAAAGTACCCACGTCAGGGACAATGCTCAGTTTTTACCGTTCACTGTTGTTGCTGAAAGTCAAGCTTGTCTGCATTGGACTTCCTAATGTATGTGGAAAATTGGCATGGACAAAGAGACTATGACAACAAGATGGGAATGCAAATACATTTCACAGATATTGTCATGCCTCTCAGTCCGGAGACTGAATAGCGTGTCGATAATGAACAGTCTCTGCTGGTGCCCGTGTTAAACCTCGCTAAGCCTACACTGAATAAGCATCCTGTGAAGTATTTTGTGTTGCCGTTTTAGATTGATGTATTTGTTAGTAGCCGCATCTCTTGGATTCGTTCAGTCACCGCCGTCTCTCTATATCCGTGAGTCAGATTTGACTGATACGTCAGTGATTCACGGACAAATGATTGGACCCCATTTACTTTTATGCTAAATGATTCTCGGTGGACATGGCCTTGATAGTGAAGTCTGTTCGGGCAGCGGGGAATATGAGCCAGGCAGTAGGAGATGAGATGGAGACAGAGAGGCCAACGCTGCCAGAGTGGGTGGCTGTGCTTGTAAAAGGCCCTTATTAGCTAGCGGGATTTAGCATCCATCTCTTCACGAGTTAAATGAGAACAGGAGAAGGGGTCATCAGGGAGCGGTTATTACAGCACTTGGATCAGGTCCTGATTGTCTCAGAGGTTAATCTCAGCCGAGTGATGTGCTCTGCCCTGAATTTGCAGTAATGGAGATCAGCTCACCACCCTGTCTCCAGTGGGTCTCCGCGGATATCTTTCCATGTGCACTCGTTTGTTTATTCCATTGCAGTCTGGGACCTCTTAGGTATAAAGGTGACACCAAAACGCTGAGACGTCAGCTCTGTCTTCACTGAAAGAGACTTGGTGTAAGATACAGGGCTAGAAAAGAACGAGACTTTAGGTGAAGACAGTGCCACAAAACCAAAGGCTGACTAATAGATGGAGTCACCAAGAAAAAATTAGCTCTTTTTCAGACAATGGCTGGTACAGGGAGCAATAATATTGATTGCCATTATGGTGAAAGTGAACAGGAAGATTGATGAGACATACAAGTACCAGGTTTTGGGACACTGGGGTGGGGGGTAGGCTAAGTTACCAATGTGGGTGACATGTCTAAGACAAGAGATAAATGGTTGGCTACTTGCCTCCTAATGATTATGGAGGTATAATTTAATTTCACGTTTGCTCAACCTGCCCTTTTCAATCTCTCCCTCTGTCCTTCCTTTTTAATTGTTGCTTGCGGATGCCAGACATCAATCCAGATCTTAAAGGCCAAGGTTGAGCTACTACTGTTGGGCTATTAATACTATCCATGAAATTAGATTTTCACCTTTTCCTGAACTAATTTGGTAAACTGTTCGACACCTAGAAATGCATGTGTGTTTAACTGGGCCAAGAAGTGCAAGGTAGAGAAGACAATGCCGACACTAACGTCTGCGACTGACATTGTTTAACTGAACTAACCTTAGAATGAAAGGTCTGTGAACAAGTTATTTATAACTTCAGGACTTGTGACAACAATGGTTATCGAGGGATTTCACATTGATCTGTCACTGAATTGACAAACACATTCATAAATGAAGCATTTGAGGTGTGTCAATAGCAAATGTATGTCTAAATATTGTGGCATGTTGTCGAAATTATGCTAATTGGAAGTGTTATGGATGTTTCATAAACGTTTCTTAATCAAAATGTGATTTCTTAATCAAAACTATGTCATTACAACTTTCTTGTCATTTAAGATAGTGATGGCCATTCGAGGCTTCGTTACCGTTCTTCTAGCAGCAGGATATTATGCTAGCAGCACTAACTCAGATTTTCTTTTTCAAAATAAAAGCCATCATGGGACTATATAAGGCAATATAGTCAACAGTCTAGTCTGTCCATCTAGTCTGTCATTTTATGTTTAATGTCCGTTCCAATGGTGTTCTTGTCTGTTCTTTTTACGGGCTAGATTGTTACCTATATGTCCTTATACATTTCAATGATGGCTTTTATTGTGATAAAGAAAATCTGAGTGCTGCCAGCACAATATCCTGCTGCTAAAAGAACGTTAATGAAGCCTTGTTTGGCCATCACTAATTTAAGATATTTATAAAAGGTCAGCACACAGCATAGTACTGTATTATTGCAATTACAGGTTGCCTGATTAAAGGGGCACTATGTAAAATCCTGCCTCTAACTTCTACAAAACTGAATTTAAACAACAATGCTACTTGTCTCTTACTCCTCGTCCATTACCGAACGAAACAGGAATAATATTAGTTATTCCATGGGGGTTTATGGTGAAGGGATACTACTGCAAGTGTCTAAATTGAGTATGAGGAGACTACATGTCAATGCAAACTGATAGACAGACCGGCGAGAAGGTTTAATATCTCAGGCATTCTGCACAAGTTTTGTAGTACAGTAAAAACTTTTCATATGGCCCCTTTAATTTACTATTTTCTTTATTAACAATCTTCTGAGACATTAACAATCATTCTGTGGACCCTGTTGCTTCAGTGGTTGGCCACTGTGTTATTTCCAACTGGTCTCTTATGCACCATCAGTATATTTGCTAAATTCATTTTATATACAACTAGCCTAACCTTGGCCGCCCCCAACCACTTCCTGATGAGGATGTCAAGACCGTTGCAACCAAGATATTTCCGAGACATTTTTGGCCTGTGGTTTTTATTGTTATTGGAACAGGTTAGTTTTGTTCCATGAGCAGAAAATAGGCGACTGATCTATGTGATAATAATTCCGTACAACTTTATGCATTTCCTCGCTTACTCCATCAAACCTGTGGTTACCTTTTGGAGTCAGTTCAATTCTACTGGATGGTTGTCATCCATCCAGTATGTGTAGTGGGCTTTCTACTATGATTAGTGATTAGTCAGATACTTCTTTGTTTGAGATCCAGAGTTTGTCTCCATATAGGATTTAATATGGGAATCTTAATTGGAACACTGGCATTACAGATGAAGTTTCTGGACGATTTCATGTTAGTTGCAGTCATACACAAACATTTTCTTAAAAAAAAAAATGACGTTGCCGGGTAATGCCGAGTTTGGCGAGTTTTGAAGCAAAGTTGATGTGTTCAATTTACTTCCTGACTTTCATCTTACTGTCACAGTCTAAACTCAGAATTGAATGCAGTTGTGCTCCCCCACAGTTTTCAATTGTTTCTGAATTGTTCTACTGCAGACCTTTATGCGCACGTACGTTATCAGTGAACACCACCTACTGCTTACATGTTTCTGATTCATCTCGCACCAGTGCAACACTCACGGGAGGCCACTATTGAATCTGTGGAGAGTTTATTACCCGGCCATCACCATGTGTCTGCTGAAACAACCCAGTTTGTCTGCGTCTTTGCTGGGAAATCTAAGCAGGCTGTTCAAAGCTAGATTTAATACATTACTTTTTTGTTTTTGCCAGCCCCCCCCCCCCCCCCCCCCCCCACACACACACACACACACAATGTTTTGCTGTGTGAAAATTGGAAGTTAACACACTCAAGTTCTTCTTAGATTTCACAGGTACTTTCAGCTGCCTCAGAAGCTCCTAGCTTCCTTAATGGATGGTTATTTGTTCTGCCCTAGTGCAGTGAAAACTCCTGCCATAGTAGGTCTGGGATGCCTGCTTGCCAGAGGCCGACTGGTTGTCTGTGTACATGGCAAAAGCCTTAGAGTGGCCAGTTTGCTCTGGCAGACTGGATAGAGGTGCGATGTTGTGGCTTCTTATGATTAGGGTGGGTGTTGCTATACGGTGTGAAAGCCGTTCAATCTAGGGGGCCCCAGAGCAGTAATCTGTCATGTAATTAGCTAGGACATCCGTCACTCTAATTGGGGGGGGGGGGTGGTCACAGCCTGTCAGATTTGCCCCGGTGCACGTACTTGTATTCCCCCCTCGGCAGTCCGCCGCGAGCCATGTTCAGGGACGCAAGGACTATCTAACCCCCGGGAATGTGGCACCTCGCACCGCAAATGAGACAACAGGCTGCGGGCTTCCCTTTGAAGCTGCCTGCTGCTGCCGCAGGAGCTGAACCAACCCCCCCCCACCACCACCCCCCCGGTCTGACTCCCTGACCCCAATGTGCGAGGAAGCGCTTGTCAACGAGGATGTCTGGCAACTCGCTGGAGGCGTAAACTCTTCATAAATGTTTAAACCGCCTCATGCCTCCTGAAATATGTCTGAGCACCCTCGGCTGCTTGAATCTGAGCCAAAATATCAGCCCCTGCCCACCCCCACATCCCAGAAAAACAGAGTGCTGTTGGTATTGACTTACACAAACAATAGCCAGGCACAAGTCCCAGGCGTCTGTGTCCATTCCTAATCAATAGACGCTTCTTTGAATTGGATGTCTCCGTCTGCCTTTCTCTCTCTCTCTGTCCCCGTATGAACTGGAATAAAATGAATATTATGTACTTCTTTCGCTTGTTAATTATCAGCGTTTGGAATTAAACAGGAATTCTTCCTTGTCCCCAGGGGATGAGCTGTGCAAGGGAAATAAAGGGACGTTATTTTCTGAGGGTTTTCACTCTGAAGCGTGACAGTCAGACCCACCCCATTCTAACTGAATAACACACCGTAACCAACTACTGAATCATATCAGTGCCTGTAATGAAATACGGCCTCACTGTTAAGGGGATTGTCTCTTTCTTTTTACTCTTTTTTTTTTTTTTTTATTCTTCTTCAGAGGTGTGTAAGGGAGGGGGTGTCATAATAATGTACTTTACATCATTATTCATGCTTTATGAGTTCCTCTGGCTAGGTGCATTTGGAAGTATTGGTCAATTAGTTTCACATAGGTATTTCAAAGTACTGCTTTTTGGGGATTATTTCCAGTTTTAGTTCAGTTGTTAGTCGGGCCTCCTTGAAATCGTCTTTTGTTCTACTGCGATTGTGTTTTGAAACAATCTCAAATTTACTGGCCTGGTAGTTGGGAGGAGACTGTGTGGTCCTGCTTCCTGGGGGTCTTCCATGGCTGTGATGTGTATCGGCAATTAGTGGGGGTGACAGAGTGACAGGAGCAGGGTCAGCGCCGGCAACAAGCT
>JACXGI010010708.1:5760-27028 GCA_016801175.1 Esox masquinongy
GCAGAGAGCTTCCAAAGCATCAGAGGGATCTCATTGTTGAAAGATATCAGTCAGGAGAAGGGTACAAAAGAATTTCCAAAGCATTAGATATACCATGGAACACAGTGAAGACAGTCATCATCAAGTGGAGAAAATATGGCACAACAGAGACATTACCAAGAACTGGACGTCCCTCCAGAAATGATGAAAAGACGAGAAGAAAACTGATCAGGGAGGCTTCCAAGAGGCCTACAGCAACATTAAAGGAACTGCAGGAATTTCTGGCAAGTACTGGCTGTGTGCTACATGTAACAACAATCTCCTGTATTCTTCATATGAATGGGCTATGGGGTAGGGTGGCAAGACGGAAGCCTTTTCTTACAAAGAAAAACATCCAAGCCTGGCTGAAGTTTGCAAAAACAAACATCAAGTCCCCCAAAAGCATGTGGGAAAATGTGTTATGGTCTGATGAAACCAAGGTTAGGTGTTATGGTCTGATGAAACCAAAGTTATTTTGACCATAATTCCAAAAGGTATGTTTGGCACAAAAACAACACTGCACATCACCCAAAGAACACCATACCAACAGTGAAGCATGGCGGTGGCAGCATCATGCTTTGGGGCTGTTTTTCTTCAGCTGGAACCGGGGCCTTAGTCAGGGTGGAGGGAATTATGAACAGTTCCAAATACCGGGCAATTTTGGCACAAAACCTTCAGGCGTCCGTTAGAAAGGTGAAGATGAAGAGGAAGTTCTCCTTTCAGCACGACAATGACCCAAAGCACACATCCAAATCCACAAAAGCATGACTTCACCAGAAGAAGATTAACGTTTTGGAATGGCCCTGCCAGAGCCCAGACCTTAATCCAATTGAACATCTGTGAGGTGATCTGAAGAGGGCTGTGCACAGGAGATGTCCTCGCAATCTGACAGTTTTGGAGCGCTTTTGCAAAGAAGAGTGGGCAAATATTGCCACGTCAAGATGTGCCATGCTAATAGACTCCTACCAAAAAAGACTGAGTGCTGTAATAAAATCAAAAGGTGCTTCAACAATGTATTAGTTTAAGGGTGTGCACACTTATGCAACCAGGTTGTTGTGAGTTTTTTATTTTTTATTTTTCCCCCTCAGAGATTTCAGTTTTAAAGGTGGAAAAAGTTCTGACATGATTTATCTTTGTCTCATTCTTTTACATCACAAGAACCTGGCATTTTAACAGGGGTGTGTAGACTTTTTATATCCATTGTATG
The DNA here is from genome assembly GCA_016801175.1 of Esox masquinongy. Classification (NCBI taxonomy): domain Eukaryota; kingdom Metazoa; phylum Chordata; class Actinopteri; order Esociformes; family Esocidae; genus Esox; species Esox masquinongy. The sequence goes on from JACXGI010010708.1 coordinate 6,986, forward strand.
TTTGTTTTTCAAACAAAGATTACGAAAGGTGATGAGTAACTCTGAGACCGGATGATCATTTACATTTGCTCATCTTCCGGACAGATTTTCCATCCTGGGAAAACTAAGATTTGTCCTTCCCCAATATATCACTGTAAACATAACTATTGTGGGGCAATAGCATTAAGATAACATACAATTCTGCTAGAGGCTAAGTAGAACTAAGAAACATTGTACCTGCATTAGAGTTGGGGGTGACAGGATGCTAATCTCACTAGAATAGCTGGGGGCAAGAACAGACCGCTTGGTATTCTGTAGTAAATGGGCAGAGTGCCAAATAAGGGAAAAGACGGTAGAGCTAGAAGTCGATTGTTTGGAATAACAACAGGGAAACCCGTAGACGGCAGCTGCCATGAGAGATGTGTTAAACAATGTATATCTTACCCATATATGGTATGAACCGCTCCTTTACCCAGAAAAGCTGAGGGAGTGTGTCGTTGGTGGCTGACTTTCAATAACTTTTTCAAACAAAGGATATGTTAGACATTTCTTTACTTCTACCGCTCAATACAATAGGACACATTTATAACAGTCACCGACCTTCATTTTCGCAGAGTTGTATTACAGGTCACACATTGTTAGCTAGCGGTTAGCTGACATTTGCTAGCTAGCTGCAGTAACATCAACCAATGTTTGCATTTGTTTGAATTCGAGTCAATGAGAAGCTTGCAATGCAATGTATGTAGTGTTCCCTAGCTGGCAAGGTAACTGTCTTCATGTCAACCATCTGAAAGGCACTCAATGCACGTAGCTAAAGTGGGGTTAATCCAGTCCATTTATTTCATGTTGGTACGGTTCACACACACAATAGTTGAATTTGCAGGGCTACAGTAGCGAGCAAATCGATGGCACAAACAAAAACAGTATTACAGCACTACTTTTGGTGTCCCCATCAGGAATTGCTCTTGAGAAAAAAGCTCAACGGAGTCTTTAAAAATCTATTTTTTCACTGATCGTATTTGTCCATTACTAAATATGCAAGAATCGGAATTCATAATTTGTAATAAACTTTTGAGAGCTTCTGAATAATTACGTAAATAAATGATTTACACACCAGCTATTGCCTGATAGTTAGCATATGTTTTATTGATACAAGTGTCAGTATCTTTTGCGCAGCGATCTTTACGGTTGGTCAATAACTGTTCAATACACCTTTATAACAGTAGCCTATTACTACCGGTAGTAGTTTGCTAATAAAATTGAAATAAAAAATTAGATGCATAACTAGTAAGTAGCGTGGTATTTTTGGGAAGTGTGGATGAAATGTATGGTGATGTCATAAGCACATTCTGGAACTCTGAGTGAGTACTGAAATCACACACAAAAAACTCACGCTTCAGGGGCTTTTAAGTGATATTTGAAACTTTCACGTGAAAAGGTTAAAACTTAAACGGGGGGGGGGCAGAAAATACAACTGAGGGGGCTAAGCCCCCTCTTGCCCCCTCGTGGCGCCGGGCCTGTCTCAAGTCAAGACCAACCAGTCCCATGTCAAGTCCTAAACTTTGAGTTTCAAGTCCGAAACAAGTCATAATGTGCTCTTCACCAAATGTAATATTTATTTCATATTTTTAAGAGTAATAGTTAGTATGTTACATTTACGCTAATCATGAATGTTTTAAAAAATATATATATTTATTACTTTCCAAATAAATGTTCTATTTCCTTGGAAATACATATGCAGCCATAAGAAAGACATCAATATGATAACAAAAAAATTAAAATATTGTAGTGCTATCTCTTTCCAAATTTACTCTAGACATGTAAAACAATCCTGCCATTAAGTATATAATCATTTATTAAAAGGTACATCAAAACAACTGCTACTGAACATCAAGAAGGCCTATAATTTGAACAACAGAGGATCGCTTTGGGGCACAATCGGCCGATGTAGACTTGTACACAATCTCCCAAACGTAACACACACACGCTCTCTGTGTGTGGTTACAGTAGGCTAACATATGTCAGTGGTTTTAGGAACAGCAGTAACGTCAGACAGGATTTAGTCTACCAACTGACTAGCCAGTTATAGCTTAATCTTATGTGCAATGATTATGTTCCCGCACTAACTGACTGTGGAGGCCCATTGATTTGATGTTACGTTAGCCTACATGCTACTTTGTAGGCTAACGCGGTCCGTCATGATGTCCGACTGATGCCCGGATGTCCTGTAGCTGGCGTGGTATGCACCCAGGTCACCAACCGGCCCTGCACTCTCTGAGGCACGTAGGTCTTGTCCGGGGGGCAGGTTGCTGGGGCGGGGTCCGGTCTCCTTGCCCGTTGAATGTACTCGTTGATATCACTGGAGACAGGACCCACGACACGATGGGGTAGTATAGGGAAATGCTTTGGAAGCTCTGCTTCCCGGTCATGCAGACATGAGAGTGCGTCCACCCTGACGTTCTTCATACCAGACAGTACATCAGGGTGAACTGGAAGCGTTCAAAGAAAAGCATCCATCTAGCCTGGCGGGGGTTGAGGCGCCGCGCTGCCCTAACATATACAAGGTTCCGGTGGTCGGTCAGGACAGTGAACGGCTCCCGGTCGCCCGCGCCATAGTTCCTCTCTGCAGCAGACAGTTTTTTTGAGTAGTAGGCACAGGGGTGGAGCCGAGGCGTGTTCCCGTGCTGCTTGGAGAGGACCACCCCCACCCTCCCACCCCTGCGGAAAGCGGTCATCAGAGCTGGCTCGTTCCATCCGCTGGACGCCACCACCATCCGGAACAACAGGGCATACTCCGAGGCCGGGCTATTCCCCTGCCTCAAGTGCTTAAGCCACTCGCCCCCATTCCGACCCTCTGCAGGTTGGTCAAATACTGCACGGAACTGCGCAATGAAATTGGGAAATGACCACAAGTTCTCAGACCTGCCGTTCCATAGTGCTGTTGCCCATTCGAGGGCGCACCCACTTAAGAGAGTGATTTATCATGATCACCTTCTCGTACTCGGTGAGTGGTTTGTCACCGAAATACAAATCACACTGGAGAAGGAAACCACAACCCCCTGGGTTGCCGTTATATTTCTTAGGCAGAGCTGTCCGGAGTTCTCTTACCTCAGCACGACTACACTCCACACAGTTGATCAGGGGAGGCGCGGACACCCTGGCCGGCGCCACAGGCTCTCCCCTCCCGACCGTGCTGCCAGGTGAGACATATCACTGAGAGCTGTTACCAATCCGGCAATCTGTCCCTCCATGGTGTGGAGTCTATCCTCTAGCTCCGTAGCCCGCCCAGGGAGCCCAGACTCTCCATCATGTCCGCCTTGTCTCATCCCGGGACGAGTGGTGTGGGGGAAAATACAAACGGAAAAAAACAAACGGAAAAACCCCAAAAAAGAAAAAAGAAAAAAGAGCCTTGGGGTGGACGGATTATTCTGTGATGGTGCGAGTATAACGAGTGCGTAAAAGAGAGGCAAAAAGGAAAAAGAAACAAAGCGAATGATTCAAATGTTTTACTGTAAGTTTTTTTCTTTTGAGAGTTTGTAAATAAGCGCACCGTCACGGTAGCTAACATACAAACAATAATCTGTGAGGTGCGGTGGGTGAGCAAAGGAATATAAACATAACTAAAACAGTGATTGGAAACAGGTGCGTTCTCGGGATGCGCTGCTGCCATCACTCTCCTGCCGGGGGTTAGTACACCGGCGAGGTGGAGCGCTGGAGAGGAAGGGGAGCCGCTGTGCCACGCGGAGCAGATATTATACAGTGTATAACAATACAGTGTAACCTGTTATGTCAGATAACAAGAAACTAGGCAAGCCTAGTTCAGCCGGCCCGCAATAGAAAGTGTTAATCATGGCTGCTCTCTCCACATTCGAACCCAGGTCGCCCACGTGTAAGACTGTGTCTTTAACCACTACACCAGAGAGCTGACCATTTGCTGGGTGTCAGTATAGCATATTGACATGCATTAGCATCACGTCAAGTTTGAATATTTTGTTAGACACCATTTACCATTGTATTAAACTGAGTAACGTTTCTTATTAAGTTTACCTCCACCACAAATAGTATCTATGAACCGCTTGACTCTTGCTACTGGCCGTTTTAAAAGATTATTAGCCAGTAATATGTCGCTAGACGCCATTATACATTGTGTTAAACTTTGTAACGTTTCTTATTAATTTTACCACCACCACAAATAGCATCTATTAACTGTATGGCTTTTGCCACTGGCCATTTTAACAACTTATTAGCCATTCGTGAATAACATTGATACAATAACTACTCTATCGATATAGGTGACAATAACAGACTTTTACGTCAAGTGAAAAGACGAGAGAATCGTGTAGCCAGTGAAGTGTTTGACTATCCTGAAGAAATCCTAAGACATATTTCGAAAATCCACCAGAAATAGTTGCAATATAACAGTAAACTAGTGATGGCTGTTCTTCTAGCAGCAGGATATGTATGAATTGTGCTATATAAATAAACTTGCTTGCTTGCAAGTTCAATTATGTCTTTTTTGTGATAATGAAAATCTGAGTGCTGCCAGCATAATATCCTGTTGCTAAAATAACGCTAATGAAGCCTCGTTTGGTCATCACTACAGTAAACAGTTTCATTTTAGGCTTCCCGTAGCTACAGAAGGTTGTAGCCAGCGAAGTTTTTGTCTATTCTGAACAAATCCTCTTTTACCACTGGCCGTTTCAACAGCTAATTAGCCATTCGTGAATGACATTGAGTATCTATCAATATAGGTGACGATAACTGACTTTTGTCAAGTGAAAAGATGAGAGAATCATGTAGGCAGCAAAGTGTTTGTCTATCCTGAACAAATCCTAATATCCACCAGAACTGTTTTATTTTAGGCTTCCTATTACGTAGATACGTGTTTAGACTGTTACGGGAATCAAACGCGGGATCTGTTGTTGCGTAGCCTGCATCTCTAACCACTACGCTATTTAACAAGGGGTAGTCAGTCAGTCAGTCAGACAGTCAGGGACGGACGGACGGACTCACTCACTCACTCATTCAGTAAGAGACATTCGCTCTTCTAGGCCGGCTCCGCTTACGCGGTCCGGCAAAAAAAGACTGGTTCTGAATAAAGGACGATTTCATCATGAACACAAAAAAAAATGCTAATTTGCACAAGGGGTTCATATAAGCAACACGGTATTTATGTGTAAAAAAATAAATGTGAATTAATTTATTTTAACTAGCAATCGATAATAACAAAGAAACCAGCAAAGGAACCAGGAAGGCCTAGTTCAGCCGGCCTGCAATTAAAACGTCATAAACATTGTTACCCTCGAACCCAGGTCTCCCACATGAGAAGATGTGTCTTTCACCACTAAGCCACGGTGCTATACATTTGCCTAGTGTCAGTATAGCATCTCGACATTAGATCATTTTGTCACGCATAAACATCACACCAAGCTTAAATATTTCACTAGACAACATGAAGCATTGTGTTAAACTGACTAATGTTTCTTATTAAGTTTACCTCCACCACAAATAGTATCTATGAAATGTATGGCTTTTGCCACTGACCGTTTTAACAGCTTATTAGCTGTTTTAACAGCTTATTAGGCTTACTAGTATAGTAATTGGAATAGTCATTAGAATTGAGCAATTGCTAGCGAGACTGAAGATGAACTTTACACTGCCAAAGCTATTTAATTTCATGGCACATCAACGTTCATTTTTCTTTCATTCGTGAATGATATTGATACAATGACAATCAATATAGGAGACGATAACTGACTTCCTCGTCAAGTGAAAAGACGAGAGAATTGTGAAAACCCCTACTCTTTTATTGCCCAAGGGGTTGTGTTCTAGCATATATTACCCCAAAAAGCATGCACTGATGCGTACTTCGAAAATCCACCAGAAAAAGTTGCAATATAACAGTAAACAATATTAGTTTAGGCTAACTATAATGTAGCTACTGAAGGTTGTAGCCAGCAAAGTTTTCGTCTATCCAGAACTAATGGTAATCCATCATTTGTTTTGTCTGTGACGAGATTCAAACGCAGGACCTACTGTTTGCAAGTCCATGTCTGTAACCACTACGCTATTTTACAAGGGGTAGTCAGTCACTCAGAAGGAGACATTCGCTCTTCTTGGTCGGCTCTGTTAATGCGCTCCGGCAAAAAATATTTTTTAGAAATTGGAAGTTATTAAGAATAGTGGTGCCTTTGGCAGCGATCACAACTTTGAGTGTTCTTGGGTATGCTGCGATCTTGAGGTCTCCCCACAAATGTTCAATGGGTTTCAAGTCTGTGCTTGAAACCCACTGGGCCACACAAGGACAGTCACAGACTTCTCCCAAAGCCACTCTAGGGTTGAGGTTCAGGTTGTTCTCATGCAGAAAGATTAATCTTCGCCACTGTCTGAGGGCCTGTTTTCTGGATCAGGTTTTCTCCAAGGACCTATATATTTTGCTCTGTTCAACTCTCATCTGTTTCCCAGTCCATACTACCGAGAAGCATCCCGCCAGCACGAGCATCCCCCCCTTACCTTCATGCTTCACCATAGGGATGGGAGTTACCAGGTGATGAGCGGTACCTTGTTTTTTCCTGATGTAGTACCTAATAATCAGGCCTAAAACGTCGATTTAGGTCTCATCAGACCAGACAATCATTTTCCTCATGCTCTTAGAGTTTTTCAGGTGGGACGTTATATGCCCATAAATGCTTGAGTGCTTTAGAGATTGTTGGCCTTCTGGTAGGTCCACCCATATCTGTATATCTGGTAGAGTGGCCATTGGGTTGTTTTTTGCTGACCAAGGCCCTTCTTGCCCAGTTAGTTCATTTCACCTGATGGCTAACTACAGTATAGAAAGAGATTTGGTAGTTCCAAACTTCTTCCATTTCAATATGATGGAGCCCACTGTGCTCCTGGGAACTTTCAATGTTTTAGGACTTTTTGTATAACCTTTCCCAGATCTATGCCTCCACATTATTCTCTGAGATCTACCGAGAGTTCATTTGGACCTCACTGCTTCATTTCGCTCTGACATGCACTGTGAAGTATGGGATTTCATATAGAAGGTGTGTGGCTTTCTAAATCATGTCCAATTAGCAACTGATGGACTCTATGTTATAGAGACTTAAGGATGATCTGAGCTTAATTTGAAGTGTCACGGCAATTTTCAGAAAGGTCTGAACACATACGTACATTTGATTTCGGTTTTTAATTTTCAATAAATTGGTATACATTACTAAAAACATGTTTTTGCTTTTTTAACATTGGATATTGTCTGTAGATTTGAAGGCACTGTTTATATAGAACTGGCAGATGAAAGAGTGCCAAGAGTATGCAAATAGTGTGCAAAGCTATCATCAAAGCAAAGGGCGTCTACTTCGAAGAATCTACAATATGAAATGAATTTTGATTTGGGTTACAACATGATTCTGTATGTGTTATTTCATAGTTTTGACATCTTTAATATTCTTCTACAATGTGGAAAATACAATAAAAATCAAGAAATACCCTTGAATGAGTAGGTGTGTCCAACATTTTGACTGATACTGTATATACACTACCGATCAAACTTTTTAGAACACCTGGATTTTTCCAGTTTTTATTGAAATTTAAGCAGTTCAAATCCAGTAAATAACCTGAAAGGGTACAAAGGTGTGAGAAAGCAGGAATTTTCCTGATAATATATGTGTATTTAAACTGTTTTTCTTTTCTTACTTTTACTTGGGTAGTGTTATTATGCAATAAAGACTTGTTGTTATGACATAAATGTATCCTTTAATGTCATGGGGGGAATTGTGAGAAAGCATGTATTTTCCTGATAATATAGGTGTATTTTAGTTCTATATTATCTTTTGTTGAAGAACACAACACAGAGGAATGTTGCTTTGCAAATATGTGCCATTTTCCTTCCGTCTTGGAAACTGCACAAAGGACAACGGTTGAACATGTGATGCTCACTACACCATACACCCTGTCCATACATCCCGTGTGTGGATCCAAGAACAATGGACACTATACAAGAACGTAGGGAGGTTGGAACATACATTGCACTTATATGATTGGAAGACAGCCAGATAGTGGAGGGGATGTGTTATAATTTTGTCTAGTGTATATGTGCTGTTAAAGACAAAGACATTTGGAGAAGCACAGAGACATCTGGAAAGACCAAGAAGACAGATGGAAAGAAGGCTGAACATCTAGGAAAGACGTACTATATTTTGTGAATAAACAACAAGGAACGCTTCTCCCTCTGACTTGGGTCCATTATTATTCCGCAAAAGAGCCAGAAGCTAACAGTTGGTGCTGCGACTCGGATAGGTTCAGTTCTGAGATCCAATCCATCAATATCCATCGTTGATCAAGAGGAGAAGATTGCTGACAGTGCACACCCTTTTGGGAGTTGGCTTTCTCATCCTCTGGCAGTGGTTGGTGAGTCAGAATCTATACCCTTTAAAGAACCAATGGTCAGGTTATATGTCGTGATAGTACATGCAATTGAGTGATATGTATCCAAATACACTATCTGTTGTGTGAAATCTTCCCTTGTGATGGGCAGTGCTTACTAGACTGAATAGTAAGTGACACGTGTAAAGTCCTAATATAGGCCACCCTTTAGTGCAAAGCTTTGTTATTCATCTAGAAGTCCTTGTTATTTGGATAGCAGGTTGACACGTGTGTAGTAATTGTAATAATAATCTTGTACAAGTAAGGTGAAGTAAAGAAAATGACGTCTTTAATTGAAAAAACAAAATTAGAAAGAAAGGGGACTGCAGCCCCTAATATTACAATTCACGAAATGGCTAAATCATTAGCTGATGACATATAAAAGAGCATGAAATTAGATGACTGTCTCGAAGAGATATTGAAAAAATATGCCATTGTTCCAGGAAAAGATAATTCATGGAATCTTTCTGATATACAGAAAACATGGGGAAAAATTCAGAGAATGTCTGATGGATTACAAAAAACACGCTGGTCGTTGATTGTATTATCAGAAATAAGGAAAAGGAATGATACATTATACAGATAACCATGAAAAAGCTGTGAAAAAGGAGAAAGATAATGTTAGGGTGTTGGCTGAACAGAAGCAGAAAAAGGAGGAGGACAATGTGAAGCGAGGGAAAGTGGACACAGTGGCTCCTCCCTCAGTTAAGATGACACCCTCCCCATTGTATCCTCAAGCTGAAATGAAAAAAGCAGCGAAGGCATCAGGTATCTGGGACCAGACATGGAGTGACCTCCCTGGTTGGGACTCTTTAAATGACGATTCTACTGATGATGAAATAAATGTCAGACTTCTGAAGTTCAAGTTAGTGAGACCAGACAAATGGGGAAAGAAGGTTTCACTGACCTATCATAACCCTGCTGAACCAAAACAACTTGATGAATGGTCTAAACATCTAAAACATCCTCGTGAGGCGGGAACGAAGACATGGGAAGCCATTAAACGCAACATGACCATCTACAATTGGGGAGAGAACCAGATGTGTTCAGAAGCCAAATCATTCTCAGATCTTGAAGAACGATTTAGGGCTGTTGTGATCAGACACAGTGGTTTACCTGGAGTGGAGGATGATGATGCGCTCACTGACTTAAAAAATGGCACTATTCTTCATCAGTTGATGCAAGCCATACATGAAGATCTGAGAAAAACGTATGTTGCTACTACTAAAAACTGGGATAAAGCTACATATGGAGAAACAGCTGATGCTCTAGCACAACAGGATAGAGACATGAATCAACACAATGTCACTAAGCCACCTGTCATCAGGCTGATGCAGGTAGAAAACACATCCTAAAGTCATTCAAAACCGATCAAGTATGATACAAGGGCCGTGTTATTACTGTGGAATCCCTGGCCACAAGAAAAAGGATTGTAATAAGAAGAACAAAAGGGCCAAGACAGGTTAAAACAGAAACCAAGGTACTTGGAAAAAAAGAACAATGATCCTAATGACACAATGCTAATGCAAAAATTCAAGGAACTCTCTCCTGAGCAACAGCAAAGGTTGGCGGAGGGACCATCCTCGTGACGGAGGGAAACTAACAGACCCCCTCTTACGGCCCATCTCTGCTTGAGTACACATGAAGTCTGATGGGATATGTGAATATGCTAGTGAACAACTACCCATTTGATTTTTTTGTGGACACAGGAGCTGAAGTTACTGTGATGCCCACATCATATGTAAAACACATACATCCTTTGTACAACGGCAAGAAGATGAGAGCAAAGGATGTGGGAGGGGGGAAAACAGACATGAAACAAACTGAACTATTATAATTTTCTATTGGTCCATTGACAATTGATGCTGAGATATGGTTTGGGCCGTTTGATCAGCCTATCTTGGGTCTTGATGTTATCATGAAACTGGACTCCACATTGGACATCAATGAAGGAAAGGTGACATGGAGAATCAGAAAGGTGGAAACAACAAACTTGAAAGACCACCCTATATGGATCAACAAAAAGAATGAGTGGTAAATTGGATATGGATCCTGTATACCTGATAGGTGAAGCACCGCCTTGCACAAAAGCACCTGCAAGACTTGCCTCCAATGTCCTCAGTTGTCATACATAATGTGGATGACATCCTATTGGCATCTGAATATGAGATGACACATGCACGGGACCTCCGATCACTGCTGGACCATCTACATGCAAAAGGACACAAGGCCAGCCCTGACAAAGCACAAATCATGCAGCCACTGGTCACCTATCTAGGTCAGCTAGTCTCACAGGGGAAACGGGAAATGACTCAAAGTCGCACTGCAGCCATCCAAGCTGCAAAGGAACCCACTACCATTAAAGAAGTACATTCTTTCATGGGCCTGTATAACTACAACAGATGTTGGGTGGATTTGTTTGCTGAAATAGCCCAGCCCCTCAACGATCTCCTAAAAGGTCCTGTTCAGCTTACAGAACAACAGAAAGATGCCTTTGTCAAACTCAAGATGGCACTGTTGTCAGTACCTGCTCCCTATTTGTGGCTGAAAAAGACGGCTACATGACGTCAGTTCTGAAACAAGACCATAGAGATCGCCAAAAGTCTGTGGGTTAGTACTCTAAGAAATTGGATGATGTGGCCTTAGGGTGGGGTCCTTGTCTGAGAGCTATGCAGGCAACCTACATTGCGGTGTCCCTGGTATCACCCCTTGTTCTTGACCAACTTATCATCAAATGCCCACATGCTGTGCACACTCTCTTGACTATGAACCGAGCTGCACAAGTTACAGCTGCACGCTGGACCAAATGGTCCACAGTCTTAGAGGCGCCTAATATCAACATCCAGCGTGGTATACCCTCTAATCCTGTCACCTTGATTCTCTCACCTGATTCCACATTGCTTAAACACGACTGTTGTGAGTTGATTTTGGACCAGCTCTGTGATGAATTCACAAAAGTCCATCCCCTTATGAATCCTGAACTTGTTTTCTATACTGACGGTTCCAGCATTGTGTAGGGGGGAGAGGAAGGCGGGATGGGCAGTTACTACATCAAGTGATGTAGTGGCATCTGGTGTTTTACCAGCAGGAACATCAGCACAAGTGGCAGAGCTAGCAGCTCTGACAGAAGCATGTAAACAGGCTGAAGGGAAAACAGCAAACATCTACACTGACTCAAGGTATGCATTTGGTGTCACACATGATTTTGGAAAAATCTGGAAGAACAGAGGATTCATGACATCACTAGCAAGAAGCACATGGCAAGATTCTCACAGAAGAGAACAAAGGCAATGATCTGGCTGATAGAGCTGCGAAGGTGGCTGCCAAGCGGATAACACTATCATCCAGACTCATGAGAAGATATACATTGGACACGCTGCAACACATCAAAGACATGCAGAACAATGCAAGTATGGGAATGGATGTCTGCAGGATGTGTGGAAATACAACCTTAGTTGGGTAGCACCAAACACACTCCTCCCATACCTGATAACTCAGATTCACTCTTTGGCAATGACAAAATCTACCCTTTCGTTGGAAAATGGTAGAACCCTTTGCTACGATAGTTTCAGCTTCCACCAAGGAAGCTGAAAGTATTGTAGCAAACTGCAACATCTGTATGGGAAATAATACAAAGGGAATAGTGAAAGTGCAGACACGTTGGGCACCTGCCCCACCAGGACGCTTCAGACACTTACAGCTTGACTATATTACTCTGCCTAAGAGTAAAGGATTTGAAGACGTGTTGGTAATTGTTGGCTGTTTCTCACGATGGGTGGAGGCCTATCCTACCAAGAAAGGGCCAGCACAGCACACGGCAAAAGTTTTGATTTGTGAAATCATTCCCAGATGGGGATTACCGGAACAATTGGACTCTGATCAAGGAACTACTGGGAAAGTGTGTCAGGAGGTAGCTCGCCTCCTGGGCATAGACTGGCGACTACATTACCCTTATCATCCCCAATCCAGTGGTCATGTGGAACGCCAAAACCAGGTTCTGAAGAGCAGATTAGCAAAAATGCATCAAGAAGGAATAGCGTGGCCTGATGCGCTGCCTACCGTCTTATGCAGTATAAGAGCTACACACAACAAGACTACAGGTTTAAGTCCATTTGAGGTTGTCACAGGCAGGCCTATGTCACTACCAGGCATGCTAGACCTGAGAAAAGCAGATATACACATCATGAGTTATACTATGCTTAATTACTGTATGCAACTGTCAGAAGCAGAGGCAGACAGACAGGTCAAGGAAGCGTGGGAAACAACCCCCAAGGGGGGACATGATGTAGTGCCAGGAAAATGGGTAATGATAAAGAAACACCTTACAGAGACATTAGGAGCAAAGTGGGAAGGACCTTAGCAAGTTTTACTTGTCACTAGATTAGCAGTGAAGGTACAGGGTAAATCAAGGTGGATACATGTTACTCATTGCAAGGTAATACAACATCACGAAGAGCAGAGCATTGAGACTACAGAACAGGTCGCAATAGGCAACCGGGGGCCCATCTCGGGTGAAGATGCATAAAAAAGGATCAGAATCTGATAAATTTTTATGCAACCACTGCAATCGTCATTTTACAAAATTGAGGCAGGGTATCTACCTTTCTCATAGAAACACCCATACTCTCACTTTCTCTCTTTGTTCTCTTTGCAGGTAATGCAGATCGCCCACCTGACTCTACGACAACACGAACTGTATCCTGGTCTTTTTGACTCTACAAAGTTGAAGTGACGAATGGGATCAGCGTCAAGACCAACCTATTTGACCAATGGACAGGAAGAAGAATTCTTCATTATTGTTATGTGTCAATTAGATCCATAGTGATTGTTATTTGTTTTGGAGTGATACCGAATAGGAAATAGTTAGCCACTAGGACAGTAGATTCTCACACCATTGAAACTTATAAGATCACTATGTTCATGGTAATTGTTTCTGTGTTTTTCCTGGTGGTACAGTGTGGTGATGCTCTAGTCCCAAACATCGATGCACATAGACACGAGGATGGTCATCATGGTATTAATACATATTTGGCCCTCTACCTACAATTTGTCAGGACGATTAACCAGAGTAGTTGTTGGATTTTTACCCATACCCCGTTTACCGCTAACGGAGGTATTCCCTTAGGAGTCATTCCATTCAGTCAGTCTGAGATGTTAGGGATCTGGAGAGACCTCAGTTGGTTCAAATTTTCTATATACAATAATTGGGGTGTTAATGACAGCTACTTGCACTCTCGCGGACCAAATACTTCTGACCCCTGCTGGAGGAAACCTAATCGACCTGGATGCATTTCCATCCAGGATAATGTAACATCTGTAGGTGTGCCTGTGAAATCATGGCGTCATAGTTATATGCCAGCCTTCAAAAGGAACAGCCCTGATTTCTGGTGTTGTCCGCCACATATAGTAGTTACTAATCCACCTAGGGGGTGGTTGTGTATACAGCGACAACAATCCAAAAGTCTAATGGAACAATATTCTAATGCTTTTGTTTTTGTAGGCTGAAGTAATTGCAACCGAACAGCAGACCTCTCTATTTGCGATGGTACTACTATCCATAAGTGTTTGATGTATGCCAATATAACCCTCAGTAATAGTACTGAAACTGTATTTTTTGCTAACACCTTAGGCAACCTAATAACTACGGGCATGATTGCTCCTAACGGAACTCATTTCATTTGTGGCCCCAATGCCTATCCATGGCTCCCACCGTTATGGCGACGATCATGTAATTTGGGTTATGTAATTCCGCATGTGAGACTGAGTACAGATTCTCCCTTTAAGACACGACGTACTTGTCAAGTGTGCTGTCGACAGGTGTCTGTCACTCAAAGTAAGGCGTGTGCTCCCACGGAAATTTCACTAGCACGGGTCGTGCCCATACCAGCTCCAGTGTGCCCAGAGTGACTGTGATATCTGTGCTGACCAATGACGTGTTCCCTCACAAATTTGTGTTGTAAAAGACAAGAGTACCACCACCGTCTATCTCTAAACTTAATATGCATGAATAGGTAACCGCAAGTGTACCTCATACATCATTAGGATGTGAGATGAATAAGCTTGCTTTATTTATTTATTATGCTATAAAGACTTGTTGTTATGACATATAAATGTAGTGCTTTAATGTCATGGGGGGAATTGTGAGAAAGCATGTATTTTCCTGATAATATTGGTATATTTTAGTTCTATACTTTTTTTGGAGAACACAACACAGAGGAATGTTGCTTTGCAAATAGGTGCCATTTTCCTTCCGTCTTGGAAACTGCACAAAGGACAACGTTTGAACATGTGATGCTCACTACACCATACACCCTGTCCATACATCCCGTGTGTGGATCCAAGAACAATGGACACTATACAAGAACGTAGGGAGGTTGGAACATGCATTGCACTTATATGATTGGAAGACAGCCAGATAGTGGAGGAATGTGTCTTAGACATTTGGAGAAGCACAGAGACCAGGAAGAGAGAGATGGAAAGAAGGCTGAACATCAAGGAAAGACATGTACTATATTTTGTGAATAAACAACAAGGAATGCTTCTCCCTCTGACTTGGGTCCGTTATTATTCTGCAAAAGAGCCAGAAGCTAACAAAGGTAAGCGGTAAACTGTCAGAGGTTCAAAAAAGTTTAGGTTACCAAAAACTGAAAAATAATGTATATTTCAGAGTTATACAAAAATAATGGGGTAGTGTCATAACATGGTCATTACTCTGTCATAACCATGTCAAAACATGTTATGTCAGCTGACATAAGATGCCACATCCTGTCATAACATGTTCATGACACTGTAATGACATATTTTGAAATATTTTGATATATATATTGCATTTTTATATGACTGGTTATGACACCTATGCAAATCTGTCAAAACATATCAAACCATTCTGTAACACCAGTCTTCTCATAAACAGTATTTTTATATTACATGTGATTATGAATGCTATAAATCTATATAATTATGCATGAATTGATGTCAGATATTAACCTTCCCCAATGCTTTGTTTCTCATGACTAGGATTGCCAGCAGTAGATTTCGGGAGCAAGACATGACATCCTCTTTGTGGTTAATGACCAACATAAGGGCATGTACAGCTAGGTGATAGGCCTATCAAATAATCAAATGTTTGCTGCAAGGCATGTATCCCAGTTAACATCATTAGCTACACACGGTAATAAACAGGCTAATGTTTCCTGGTAACGTACAACATATAGCTTTGAAAAAAAATCAAATAAGTTCAATATTTCCATGCAATTCCATTGTTTCTGTGTTTATTGGATACCCAAGAAGTCATAGCTTCCCAAGTACCCGTAACCCACCTACAAAAACAAACTAACACACTTTGAAGGCGCGTTTCTTTCCATTATGCTGACAGACTTTGCGCCAATCATCATTACAACTTCACTGATATGTTTAAATATGTACATTAAACTAACACTGAGGGCGCTAAAATTTAAACGGAAGTGGGCTAAGCCCACCTTTGCCACTCGGCCTGGATAGCTAGCTAACAAGAATGTAAATTGTTTGTTATTTTTCGAATCTGCTAGGTGGCTAACCACCTGGAAATGTTAGCTTGCAAATAGCTAAGTTAGCCAGCACTGTACATTTGTTACGGTATGTTTTTAGCTGTTTATATGTTATATCCTAAAAAGGGCAATACTGCTACCTACAAGTACGCTAGATAACCATGTTGGGGAAAAATACCAGAACCTTATCTTCCTACCTTCAATTACTTACTGCCAGCCAGGAGCAAAATTGGAGAACTGGGGGAAAAAAAATTTTTTTGACATAGGCGACAGGTCTATTAACTCAGTGCTTGTGATGGGTCAATAAACCCATCCTTCGATTTCCGGTTTAAATGAAATTGAGTTAACCCTAACACCTGGAAAAAGTTTATTTTGTTTAGGACTGGTCAATAAAACAGCTTTAAAAATATCCCAACTGCATTTCTTCCAACAAATGCTAGTCAGTTTTGTGGTTCTATAAAGGGGTGCGCATTTTTATTTTTGCCCCAGCACTTACACACTTGACTAACAAAAAAAAAACTGATCATCAGAAGCAAAAAACAGCCAACACTTGGGGTCACCAGGACCAGGATTGGGAAACACTGTAGCTAGGCCTAATGCATTCTTAGTTGAAAGAAAGTTAGTAAAACCATATAGGGTTCCTCGACTTGTCCTCTAAATGTAACCTTGTTTAATTAACTTCTTCAAAAAAGTCCCTGTATATGGTTCTAACTAGAACACTATACAAAGGGTTCTACCAAGAACCATTTTATAATCTAACGTTGTATAAATCTGCATTAACTTCTTTTAGATCAGGAGTATGGTCATTGCACTGTACCCACTTGAAATGTTTTGAAATAACCCAGTTTTCCTTACCAAGTAATTCTATTTCACATAAAAAGTTAGCCTATATAACTTTTCATGTAATTATATAAAATTAGGAACTATATTATATTAATGACATTATATACTATAATTAACATTTTTAAATTAAAAGTATATTCATTTTTATTTAAAAAACAACATCAACTTTTATATCCGGAAATCTAGAACCTTGAAAGGTGTTCACTGTTTTGCTGATTCCCAGTTATTGATGGGTACAGACCAGATTTAGCAAACAAAGCTGTCTGTATTTTGGGCATGTAGGGTTCATATTAGCTATTTAACACAGGAGAAGCATAATTTCTATAATCATACAAAATGGATAGGCCTCCCACCTAGGTATACATGCCCTTATGTTGGTCATTGTTCAAAGTGGATGTCATGTCCTGCTCTTAATATGTAATAGTACTGGCATCCTATTCATGTGAAACAAAGCACTGGGAAAGTGACAAAATACATTTTATGAAAATGTCATGATAGCATTATAACCATCCTGTGTCTCTTTAATTGAACTGACAAAATACAATTTATGACAATACAAAATGGGGTCTACAAATGTACAAAATGAAAATTAAACAACACAAATTATTCAAAAATAAATCCATTAGAATTTAGAGTTTTCATTCTGATCTCATTTTGGTGATGTACAAGGTAAAAAAACAGACATTATCAACGAGTTTGCGACGATCAGAGGATATCTGCGTGAATAGCTGTACATAGGCTGAAAGCACAGGTTGCTTGACTTCAATGCCAATGCATAGCTCTAGCCTCCTAAATTACTGGTATATATACGATTTTTCTATAGATGACATGAATAAGTTATCGAGTTATTAGAAAAAGACGACTTCCAAAATTAATAGGCTATGTGAACGGCGCACCTTTGCAGGTCTCTCCCCGGGGTTGTAGTTGGGCAATCGAGTTGATTGTAACACCAATGCATAGCTCTAGTGGTAAAAAATATCGTTGGTGTTTCGTTTTGTGAATAATTATTTAGCCTAATACATTTGTAGAATATTAATCTTCAGTAAAATAAGCAGAGAATATTGAAAGAGAGATGATAGGATGTGTGTGCGATTTAGTTTCTCTATCCTAAAATAAAAACAGTAACTTGTAATATGTTTGTTGAATTGGTAATTGCTGACTGGTAAACAATATCCTTGGTGTTTCGTAAAAAATTATTTAGCATAATACATTTGTAGATTTACATTTTTGATTTAGCCATAGATGAATTAGCCTACATAATAAGCTGAATCTCCTATTGAAAAACAGTAACGTGTGATAAGTAGCCTATATGGTTTGTATTATGTTTCAATAATAGACATTCAAAAAATGACGTTTTTGAATGATCATGGAAATCTTGTATTTCATTTGTAAGTGCATTCAAATTGAACCCAGACTCTAATCATTCAGCTGGGAGTATCGTGCATTTATCCATTGACGTCATGCATTCAGTGAGGGGTGATTAGCGCCTGGGTACCATTTGGTTCCAGTGCTAAGTGCCGTTGGCTATTGGCGATTTATGTCTGAAAACAGGGTAAAAAAAGCAGGTAAATAGTCTTTAAATAGTTTTCCTTTGGCGAGTTTAGAATTCTGACAACAGAACAATGTAATATACGCCTATTTAGGAAAAGTCATGGAAGGAGGAGGATGTAGCTTTCAAAATGGCAGTTTTATTTTAATTACAGACTCACATAGGCATTTGGCGCTCCTAGTGTTAAACAAAACAATTCAAGTTATTTTTTTACCTCAATTGTTCATTTGTTCCATGCTTTAATTTCAGAGTACATTAAAACATTAAATTGTGTGAATTTGTTTTTACAAATAAACGCCTACCACCCAAATAAATGGCTTTAGTTCGACTTTCAGGTGCCTTTGCACAGTTCTGTATGCACCATGCACCTTCTCAAACCACAAAAAAGACTCAATATGAGTATGTCTAAAATCCCATGATCTCTAAAACACTTGTTGATTCTGACTTATACTACAACATTTTATGATTGTAACAAATAATTGTTACAGCAATAACAGTTTGAGCAAATATTCCACATTGACATTTCAGACCTGGTGGGTCAGGTTGTGATGACATAATCCAACTTACCTCCACTGTCATCACAGCAAGTAACACCCCATAAGTGATTATCCAATTATTATCCAACCACTCTGCAATACCCTCTCTGCAACCCTGTAACAGGGAAATAAAAGCTATTAGAAAAATACCTTTCAGTTAGAGTGGAGAATGAGCTCAACTTTAAATGTTCTTTTGTAAAGATGTAAAAAAGGGAACAACAATATAGCACGTACAAATGAAACAAATACATGGAAATGAAATACAAGTGATTACTGGCTTTTAAGAAATGCATTCATATTATGCATTCATATTGAATATGAATTACATGAAATAATGTTATGAGTCAGGACCACATACGTTTTCATAGACCTCACAAAATGGAAGATACTGGATGGAATGGCAGTCACACATGTCTGAGTGATTTGAAGCAAGCTGGAGGTCTGTGTTGTTTTTAGGATGGTAACAGGAGCATGGTACCTCCACCCAGTTTTTTGGTTCTGTCCATCCACAACAACGAATCTGCATAGTTGTAAGAGAAAATGCTTATTATAATGAAATAAATGTCAAGTCCTAGCCCGGGATTAAAACCATGTATTGCATCATATTTCACGTGAAGCACTGCAAATCTGATTTGGGAGTAACTTTCTATCCTGAAAAATCCAATAGCAAAATATCTTACCAAGCCACATTTTTCAATTCAATTATTTAGTTGATCTTTGTTGGACTTCGTTCAGGTTTTATTGCTGTTACTATAGTTACAGTTAATATCCTTAGAAATAGAAAATATCCACATAAACGGTACAAATGCAATTTCAGTAATCTTTGTGTAATTGATACTTCCTAAGTTATGCCTCTTAGTAATTCAGTCACACAATAAGTGCCTGCCTTGCGAAAGTATTCGGCCCCCTTGAACTTTTCGACCTTTTGCCACATTTCAGGCTTCAAACATAAAGATATAAAACTGTAATTTTTTGTGAAGAATCAACAACAAGTGGGACACAATTATGAAGTGGAACAAAATTTATTGGATATTTCAAACTTTTTTAACAAATAAAAAACTGAAAAATAGGGCGTGCAAAATTATTCAGCCCCTTTACTTTCAGTGCAGCAAACTCTCTCCAGAAGTTCAGTGAGGATCTCTGAATGATCCAATGTTGACCTAAATGACTAATGATGATAAATAGA
>JACXGI010010709.1:0-11442 GCA_016801175.1 Esox masquinongy
TGCTGTTGGGTGACTTTATGCCACTCCTGGCACAAAAATTCAAGTAGCTCGGCTTTGTTTGATGGCTTGTGACCATCCATCTTCCTCTTGATCAAATTCCAGAGGTTTTCAATGGGGTTCAGGTCTGGAGATTGGGCTGGCCATGACAGGGTCTTGATCTGGTGGTCCTCCATCCACACCTTGATTGACCTGGCTGTGTTGCATGGAGCATTGTCCTGCTGGAAAAAACAATTCTCAGAGTTGGGGAACATTGTCAGAGCAGAAGGAAGTAGGTGTTCTTCCAGGATAACCTTGTACTTGGCTTGATTCATGCGTCCTTCACAAAGACAAATCTGCCTGATTCCAGCCTTGCTGAAGCGTCCCCAGATTATCACAGATCAAGCCGTGCACTTCACTCTAGCTGCTGTTTGTCATTCTTTTTGTAGGTCACTTGATGTCATCCTACGGTTGTTGAGTGACAATGACAACTTCGAATGAGTTGACGGTCATCTCGGTCAGTCGTTTTCGCCCTCTGCCAGTCTGTAGCTTTGTTTTCCCCAATGTCTGTTACTTGACCTTGTTCTTATGAACCGCCATCTTTAAAATTTTCAGTCCGGATGCAACCTGACGCTCACTGTATCCCTCTGCCAGTAAAGCCAGAATTTAACCCTTCTTTTTCTCACTCAAAGCTTTTCTTTTCAACTCTTTTGTCATGCTGAATAGTCATTTTTTTATTCAAATTACCTTTGGGGTACCACTGTTTTTGCCATCCAGCTGGTCCTATTGCAAGAGGATAGTGATGATCACAGCAGTGGTTTTTATACTTTTCCTCGTTAAATTAGATTTGGTTCAGGTAATCACCTAATCAGTACCTCATTAAGTAAAATGAGGTGTGCCTGTGTTGGAATTTAAAAGACACTGGAATGGAATGACTGCCATACATGTAGAGATGCTGATTGAAGAAAAATTAGTAGTGGTCTCTTAATTTTTTCCAGAGCTTTATATATACACCAGTGCTTAATTTGTAAATCAGTAGATCACGTTACACATTGGGGCACACGAGAGACATGGATTGGACAACAAAAAGCTAAAACTTTCACAGTCTTGTCATGCAGTACTGAGGCTACAAGACGCTGCAGGAATAGGCAACTTTATGAACTCTGATTGCTTCAATTGGAATGTTTACAGTCCAAAGCGAAAACAGTGATGGAAAAAGACAAGTCATGCGCAGCAGACTGAATCTGTGAAAAGTAGGTGCCAGAACAAACTGAGGAAAATCTGAGAGGTGCTGGATCCTGTTACAGCATGATCCAGCTCAAAGTAACCACTACTACCAAACAAAGTTATGCTAGCTAGTAGCTTCCTAACATCAGTGTTTGTGCACTAGATCTATGTGCTTGCTCTATGAGGAGATAGGGCCAGGTGACTTGTATTTAGTTGGTGACTGGACACTACAGAACATAATGTTTGGTGGGAAGTAGTTAATTTTCCCACTCACTCTCTGAAATGTACACAGTCTTGTACCCTGTACATTTTTCAAATACATCAACATTTTGTAATGGTGATTTCCGAGCTTTAAAGGTGATCATTCACTTGATAGCTTTGTGGACTGATTGATAATTGCAAACGTCCATAACCAGTCCTTTTTTGAAACGTCTATGATAAAAATGAATGGGTCATGTGACCCATGGAACCAAGATGGGGCGAAATATGGGCGGTTCCTCTTTTCAAGTCTATTGTCCCACCTATTACAAGACAATTTGTGATTGATTGACCCCACTCTCATTCTAAAATGCTGCTCTATTTGAAGTCAATGTCAATGACGTTGGCTGGTGCCTTCCATTCAAAGCCTGAGGGCCTAGCGAATCAGCGTTGATTCCAGCTAGATTAATTCTGTCAAGAGAATACCAAAGAAATATTCTGATTGGATATTTTGTCCTCTTGGATATCAACCCTTCTTTTTCCAACACAAACTGAAGAAAATCAAAATGATTATATATAAAAGTATATACATATTTGTACCTATCTTTAGGCCCTCTCTGAGGGCGTAGAGGGCCATGGGGGTTCCCCACTGCTCTCAGCACATTAACTTGTTTTTTTTTAATCTAACATTAGTATGACCAAATTCCAAACACATTTTGCTTATATAATATCATATATAAAAACAGTATTCCAAAAATAATATATTTTATTTTACAGGCAGTGTAATAACACAATGTATCAGTAATTTTATTTTTTTAATCTGCTGCAACAAAATGTGAGATGAATATTCTGGACAGTTTTATGAAATGATTTGCTGGAACTTATTGAATATTCTTGGAACTTTTACAGAAACTATTTTGTTAGGTGGGACGACACAGCTGTTATTTTTTCCATGTGTCAGGATTTTTCCAGAAGTTGTTTTATTTGCCTTGGGAAAGTGCCCACTGTTGGAAAAATGTTAAGGAATCTCAACAACAGCAGACCTGCTCAACATAATTCAAAACATCTGTCCATTGTTTGATCACAGCGCACCATGCAGCTAAATAAATACTTCAAACAAACCAGATAATGAAATTGTACTGTGGTAGATTACATTTATGTATCCTAGTTTACTTTCCCTCTGGCTACCATCTAATCCTTAAAGAAATGCCTTGAGCTGCCTTGAATAGATATTTACTGCAGACATAGTTAACAGATTAAGTTATTAACATGTGCAGAGTTTAATTTGTACATCCTGAACTGATACACAGTAGTTGTCTCAATACAGCACAGAATAAACATGCTTTTTAGGGAATTTATGTCTTGCTAAAGCATGGTAAACATTACTCATTTTGTGATATAATATTTTAATTGACTAGACACATTTTTTGACAATGCTATCAAATCAATGCTTAACCTTCCAAACTATCTGCCTCAGGAAATAGCCCTGCTCCTCAGAAAAACATATCACGCTATTACAGAGAGGATGCTGAGCAGCCATGCTGTTGAGGTCCATAGAAAAGCTGTTACTCTCTTCGAAAGTCTACCGAGTTACTCTGAACATCTGTACGTTTTCCAACACCACAGGAATTATGTCCTGCTTCCTCCTGAGATAGGTTGTGCCTTGAGGACAAACTGCAGTGATGAATCTTTATTACTGCTTCACTTCCTCGTATTCATTATGCTCAATCCTTGTTCTCTATGGACAGGCACAGCAATCCCCACCTGTGTGGATCGGACAAATGCACACACACAGACACAGACTTAAACATGCATGCACACACATACACACACATTCACACATACGGGACAGTGATGTTCCTCTTAATTCGAGGCCAGCCATGTCAGCACCAGTGTTGTGCGATGAGGTCCTGATGACAAGCAGTAATATGCATTGTGGCTCTGCTGTCCTCCTAATTCCCTGAAAATGCCTTTCTATTGGCTCAACCAGACGAAGCTTGGATCAACCTCAGCAGGGTGGGGATCCTCCCAGAATATTTTCATTGTTTTCGGTTCAGATATTGTGCCCATACGCCTCGGACACCACTGTCAGTTTGGGCGATTTCCTCTGGTTAAAAAATGCATTGGAGTGATGATCTTGTTGTCAACCGCTTGAAACCTGCCGAGACCACCGCCTTTGCCCCACTGCCTACTTCCTCTCCCGACCTTCCCCCTGTCTCCCAAACACAGCAGGAGTGTTATTATAGGTGACAAACACTGTAACTCAGGTGCTGTGGGTGCACTGCCCACTCCTGCCCTGGCCATAGAGGAATATCTGTCAAGCTTGGTTACCGTGCTCATTGGTTTCCGCACCTCACACCAGCTACATGGGACTTTGTCGGTCGGTATGGGGAGGAGGATGGAGTTAGTAGATGGAGTGAGGAGTCTGTGAATGTGTTGTGTTTTGTTGTGAGGACCGGGGGCTGACGAGGCTGAGTGGAGTTGGAGTGTATTCGCCAGGGAGGACCACTTTCTTTGACGTTACTGTGATGGGATGTGTTTACAGAGCTGTTGACTAGTAAATTCAGAGGAGAACATGTGTATCTTCTACATTCCTCTAACTCCTTACCACTATGTTTATGAAGATGCAAGAGTAGGGATGTTTTTAATTTGCCTAAATCAAATTAAAGCTTAGTTTAAATTGACAGACCTTCAATCAAATATATATATTTTTAATATGGTATTCAGAAAAGGTTTCTGTAGCAGTAAAGATTATTCGATTTTGGAGCTTGGAATGTAACAACTGAAAGCATGTGAGGAAAGTGTTCTTCTGGGACATTCTAGTCTCACCTATCAAACGGTGTAATGGCATTATGTTCATTCATGTATTGAACTCCTGTACTACATTGCATAGGGCTTGCGGAATGCGAAACAAAATATGAAATATGTTGCAAGCAACCATGGAATGGGGTCCTCCTGTGACATGGTGAGCATGGGGATGCAGCCATAATCTTGTATGCATATGGCAGCAGAAATAATCCCATGGTAACCACTTTAATATTGCTGGAACATAGTAATGACATAAGCCGGTATAAACCTTTATAGGGGAGTTTATATAGACCAATAAAGACAGACATTCACTTTAACCACCCCCTTCTCATGTAATTTTCCAGCCATCTTGCAACATATCCCTTAGTCATTAACACCCTGTATGGAAGCCTGTATGAGACCCCTGTACACCATCAAGCAAGCGAATGTGACTAAGGTTGATTTTAAGTTCATTTCTGAAATGGTCGATGGAGCTAGCGTGAGGGAAGCAGTCATAATACCATTGTAAGCAGTATTATAAATGCTTGGGACATGGTAAGAATAGGGAAGTAGTCATACCAGTTATTACCTAGATGCTAGAAAATACCATAGCTGCTAGAAAAGTCTGGATAGAGACAGGGATGTGTGGATAGGACACTGCTACTTCATTTTACCACCCAGCTTATATAGACGCTCATTCACTTTTAACCACCTTTTGACGCAATTCTGCTGTTAAAATGGATTGATGAGCTAAGCTGTTATATACAAGGCAACAATGTCTTAGGCCATGGAAAAGTCTGGAAGGGGACAATGTGTTCACTTTCATGCCTGTGTGTGTGTGTGTGTGTGGTCTTGTTTTCATCACTTGTGGGGACATTTTGTCCCCATAGGTATAGTAAAACCTGAACAATGTCACTTGTGGGGACATTTTTCTGGTCCCCACGAATCAAAAGTCAATTTCAGGCTCAGGGTTTAGGTTTAGGGTCAAATTTACAATTAACTTTAGAGTTAGAATTGGGGTTTCTTTAAGGTCCAGGTGTTGTTGGCTAAGTTTAGGTTTTAGGTAAGACATTCCATCCAGGTAAAGTTTAGGCATAAATGTTACTTTATTGAGGTTAAGGTTAGGGTTACGTTTATATTAGGGTTAGGTTTAGGGTTAAGATTAGGGCAAGGGAGCATGGAATTTTGTTACAAAAGTTACAAAAACAAGGATGTGTGTGTGTGTGTGTGTGTGTCAAAGAGAGTGCATACAACAAAGGTAGAATTAGCTTCAGCTCTTCATAATCATGTAAATTATATGCCATCTTTTGGTCTATCTGTGTGGTAGGTATACGTGGTCTATATTTTCAGTGTGCCATAATGTTATGCACACATGAAGTTTACGCACCCATTATTTTTACACTGGTCAGCCATTTTGTCTGCCATCTTGTATTTTATCATTTGAAATTTTAACTGTACAAGAAAATCCAAGATGGCGGACATGATAGGTTCTAGAGGCAATTTTATACCTTCCTGGGTAATGAGGCCCCCAAATAACAATAATAATAATGATTACAATAGGGTTCCTCCTCCTGGAGGACCCCTAATCATAGGACTACTAACAATTACAATTGGGTTCGTCATACCAGAGGCCCCCTAATAATAATAATAATGATTGCAATTGGGTTCCTCATTCCAGAGGGCCCCTAATAATAATAATAATGATTGCAATAGAGTTCCTCGTATCGGAGGACCCCTAAAAAGTGCTTAAATTGCATATAGCACCCAAGCATTTGTAATATTTAATATGTGATATGTTAAATATTTTGTTATTTCAATGGAACCCAATCATCTTCAAAGTTTTTGGCTTACAGCCAACATTACATTGTTCAGGGTCTCCACTCACATTTGTGTCCCTCAAACTTGTAATACAGTCCTAGCCACGCATGGTTCAATATCACCATTTAAGACCACTTACAAAAAAAAAAAAAAAAATCCTTTAAATCATGATGAATAATATAATTTATAATGGGCTTAAAGTGCAGTCTCTCAGCTTTAATTTGAGGGTATTCATATCCAAATTGGAGGAAGGGTTTAGGAATTACAGCTCTTTAATATTTAGCCCCCTTTTTTAAGGGACCAAAATTAATTGGACAATTGACTCAAATGCTGTTTCATGGACAGGTGTGGGCTATTCCTTTGTTATTTCTTCATCAATTATTCAGGTAAATTAAATTGATTCCAGATTCCAGGTGTTGATTCCAGTTGTGGCATTTGCATTTGGAAGGTATTGCTGTGAGCCCACAACATGCGGTAAAAGGAGCTCTCAATGCAAGTGAAACAGGCCATCCTTAGGCTGCAAAAATAAATCCATCACAGAGATAGCAGGAACATTAGGAGTGGCCAAATCAACACTTTGGTACATTCTGAGAAAAAAAAGAACGCACCGGTGAGCTCTGCAACACAAAAAGGCCTGGATGTCCACGAAAGACAGAGGTGAATGATTGTAGGATCCTTTCCATGATAAAGAAAAACCCCTTAACAACACCCAGCCAAGTAAAGAACACTCTCCAGGAGGTAGGCATATCATTATCCAAGTCTACCATGAAGTCTTCATGAGAGCAAATACAGAGGGTTCGCCACAAGCTGCAAACCATTCATAAGCCTCAATAATAATAATAATAATAATAATAATAGAAAGGCCAGATTAGACTTTCCTAAAAAAACATCTAAAAAAGCCAGCCAAGTTCTGGAACAGCATTCCATGGACAGATGAAACTAAGATCAACCTGTACCAGAATGATGGGAAGAACAAAGTATGGACAAGGCTTGGAACAGCCATATAATCTGAAAGAAATGGTGAAGGCAGTGGGATAGCATAGGTATGCATGGCTTCCAATGGCACTGAGTCACTAGTGTTTATTGATGTGACAGAAGCAGCCTTATGAATTCTGAAGTGTTTAGGAATATATTGTCTGCTCAGATTCAGCCAAATTCAGCAAAGTTGGTTGGACGGCGCTTCACTTTACAGATGAAAAATGACCCAAAACATACTGCACAGCAACCCAGGGGTCTTTTAAGGTAAAAAATATTCTGCAATGGCCAAGTCAATCACCTGATCTCAACCTGATTGAGCATGCATTTCACTTGCTAAAGGCAAAACTTAAAACAGAAAGACCCACAAACAAACAACAACTGAAGACAGCTGCAGTAAAAGCCTGGCAAAGCATCACAAAGGAGGAAACCCAGCGTTTGGTGACGTACATGCGTTCCAGATTTCAAGCAGTCATTGCCTGCAAAGGATTCTCGACAAAGTATTAAAAATGAACATTTTATTTATGATTATGTTAATTTGTCCAATTATATTTGAGCCTCTGAAATAAGGGGGCTAAAATGTATGAAAATGGTTGCATGGAAATGTGTATGAAAATGGTTGCAACTGCTAAACTTTTCATACAATATTTTTGTTTAACTTGAATTAAAGCTGAAAGCCTGCACTTCAATTTCATCTCGGATGTTTAATTTCAAATCAATTGTGGTGGCGTACAGAGGCAAAATTATGAAAATTGACAGTTTTTTTCGTGTCAGCTTTTTTCAAATGTTATACATTTAACCAGTTTTAACATGTTGAAAAGCCAAGCAAATAGCAAAAGACACCTTGTTTAGGGGTGAAGAAAAAAAATTGTAGTTGAAATACTATCTGCTTCTATGTCAAAGATAGCTAGTTACACCTGTATTTGCTTTCTCTAAAGAGAAAGAAATCCTCCATTTCAATTCTTCAAACAAATGTATCATTTACAGTATAACTGTACTGCAAGAAATGCATTATTTGTCACATTAGGTATTTTATCTCTCAAAAATAACCTAGAGTTGTGCTACATAAGTTTGCATACCCTGGCAGAAATTGTGAAATTTTTGGCATTGATTTTGAAAATATGACTGATAATGCAAATAAACTGTCTTTTATTTAAAGATAAAGATTTCAGCCAAAACTGACAGAAGAATTGTTTGGGATACAAAGGAAAACCCACAGGTAACCTCAGGAGAAATACAGGCTGCTCTGGAAAAAGATGGTGTGGTTGTTTCAAGGAGCACAAAACGACGATACTTAAACAAAAATGAGCTGCATGGTGGAGTTGCCAGAAAGAAGCCTTCACTGCGCCAATGCCACAAAAAAACACAGTTATAATATGCCCTACAACAATTTGACATGCCTCACAGCTTCTGGCACATTGTAGTTTGGAGTGATGAGACCAAAATAGAGCTTTATGGTCATAACCATAAGCACTCTGTTTGGAGAGGGGTCAACAAGGCCTATAGTGAACAGAATACCATCCCCACTGTGAAGCATGGTGGTGGCTCACTGATGTTTTGGGGGTGTGTGAGCTCTAAAGACACGGGGAATCTTGTGAAAATTGATGGCAAGATGAATGCAGCATGTTATCAGAAAATATTGGCAAACAATTTGCATTCTTCTGCACGAAAGTTACGCATAGGACGTTCTGGACTTTCCAGCACGACAATGACCCTAAGCTCAAGGCCAAGTTGACCCTCCAGCAGTTACAGCAGAAAAAGGTGAAGGTTCTGGAGTGGCCATCACAGTCTCCTGACCTTAATGTCATCAAGCCACTCTGGGGGGATCTCAAACATGCAGTTCATGCAAGACGACCAAAGACTTTGCATGACCAGGAGGCATTTTGCCAAGACGAATGGGCAGCTATACCACCTGCAAGAATTCGGGGCCTCATAGACAACAATTACAAAAGACTGCACGCTGTCATTGATGCTAAAGGGGGCAATACACAATATTAAAAACTAAGGGTATGCAGATTTTTGAACAGGGGTCAGTTCATTTTTTTCTTTGTTGCCATGTTTTGTTTTATGATTGTGCCATTCTGTTATGACCTACAGTTGAATGTGTATCCCATAAAAAATTTTGTTTTGCCTGCTCACACATGTTTTCTTTACAAATGGTACATATATTACCAATTCTCCAAGGGTATGCAAACTTTAGAGCGCAACTGTATAGTTAGGTGTTATTACAGTTATCACTTTAATAATACAGATGTCAGGACACAAGTGAGCGAGATATCAAAAGTGTGTAAATAGTCTATCCCGAATAAGTCCTTAACCTAGATGCCATTTTTATCTGGAATACTGTGAACATGTAAACATGGTCACTGTTGTTGTCCCAGTTTCACGCTACTATTCACATTCAAACAGCATCAAGAGATATTTTGCCATCTACTCCCTAATCAGCTTATACACAGTTCGGATCAGCTCTTCACTCCTTTTTTCTAAGGAATCAGAGATTCTTGGTAAATTGCTTTTCTGTAATATCTAAAACGATTCGATAACCTGTGCTGTGATTAATTAAATATATATGGCAAGAAAAACATAAAAGAAAACTAACAAGGAAGTCTGCACTGCGTTGAGTGTTTTTGTATGAAATAAATTGGTATCTCACACAGAGCATTCCACTGTGCCTGGCCACTCTTAATTTATATTCAGTTACACTTTCATAAGCTGTCAGAACTGCACATTCTCTGTTAAATGGAGTTGAAAAATACTGTATAAAATAGGAGTAGATGTTATTGTAGCAGGTATTGTAGTATTTTTTTTCTGGGGATGGGACACCATAGCTGTCATAAATCATTTATTTCCCTAAGAAAATCTTTTAAATTAACCAGCGGCCACCTGAAAGGATCCTATCCTTTTGGGAGTCCTAGGAATGTTTTAGTTGGGGGCCTCAAACTTGTGTCCAAATATTTTAGTGGCCGCTGTCTTGACAGTGTACACATTATGCTATGGAGCGAAGCTTGGATCTTTGCAGTGTAAGAGCTGTGACAGTTCATGGTGAAGTTCTCAATAGTTAACTCCAGTTTTACACAACCCCGTCCCAATCCCTTGCCATAGAAAATCTGGGAAATCTGATTGCATTCACTACCAATTAAAAGTGTGAAGTTGTGAAGAAAGCAATTTTACATTTTAATTAAAAATCTAATTATTTACATGATAATGGATGTAGGAAATGCATATCAATTGTCTCGGGATTAACACAACTTTGTCCTCTGACATTTACCATAATTGAGGTCTATTTGACTAGTTTCTTATCGTTTTGTTAAACACATCGAACACATTGGAGATTTAGCCTGTAAGAAGCATTGACAGGAACACAAAATCTGTGGTTAGATGGCAAAGCTGTTTATTCATTCAAATCCTTTTTACGAGTTTCTCCAATCACAGCAGGCCTTTGTTTGATGACATTAGCCCTATTTTAACATAGAAGTAGTCAGAAAGACCCATTTAGCAGATGCCTTTCAAATTGTAATGCCTATAAAATGGGATTTTTTGAATAAGTCTTTGGCAGTGTGAATATTAATGTCCATTTCCCCTTTTTATTTTGCTCTCCCTCGCTTTCAGTTTCTCATCCTCTCTACCTTGCTTCTCTCTCACTCTAATTATCTATCACTGTCTTTCTCCCTCACACTTTTCTCTCTGGCTGTGCAGGTGCGTGGGGTTTGGTTGTACAGATATTAAATAAATTCAAGTCAAACAGAGGCCAATAAATGAATGGAGGAAGGAGGGGGCTGGATGAAAGCGATTGGTGAATCAATATCACAAATACCCAAGGAAATAAAGGCCGCTTTTTTCCCTCTTCCCACTACACAAACTCTGAATGCTTATATTAAAAGTTAGCCATTTATGTTCTCTGATTACATTTCCTTAGAGTTCAGGCTCTCCCATCAAATCTATAAAACATTATGCCATATTACTCTTGTCAGGGAGGCTGATCTTACTGGAGAGGGGGGATCTGGTGATATGTTTTCCAATATCAAAGTGATGAGTGATGTCTTCTGTAAATTGTTCCACATCAGATCCCGCTTATAGATTTCTGTCTGCTTATGGCAGTGATTGTTGAGCCCGCTTTGTGCTTTCAAAAGAAAATGATTACTTTTTCATCTGCTCATAGATATTTCATGATTATTTCTTCTATCCAAATATTACCAGCTGGTCCTGTGAAAGGTAATATGATCATGGACATGTCCATCATTTCCCCATTATGAGATAGATGAAGTCCCTGTGCCACTGCTCCCCCTACTCAACACCTGAGATATTATTATTATTATTCTGCACCAGAATTTTAAACCGCTTCACATTGCTTACTCTGAGGCAGATGTGTGTTCTCAGCAAGGCTGGTGTGTGCATGTGTGTGTGCCATCTCTGTGCCAAACCTTTGTGCCATCTCAGTGAAGCAGGAAAAGTATAATTCTT